>JAKTXJ010000047.1:0-125106 GCA_030582495.1 Suhomyces terraborum | reverse complement strand
TATAAAACACATTGCTAGATGGTCAATTCTGCCATCCAGAATCATTACCAAACAAACTCAAACTCCACAGCACGACGTTGTTCTCGGACGACGACTCCGAATTGGACGTGATCACTCCCACACGCAACATCATCAAGCCCATCTACAAAGTCAAGCGACATTCGCGTAACAACAGCGACCCCATGGACCATTTGGAGCTGCTTAAGTCGGACTTTCGCTTCAAATACAAGGAGCACATCAACCATCGGGCGGCGTCGCCACCTCCCCAGGCTCCTTCGCTGATCCACCCGTTCAAGCATCTCCAAGACCCCAGTCCCTCGCCCCTTTCGTTGAACATTCCCGAGAAAGAAAGCACCTTGGAGGTACTGCTGGGGAAGGAGAAGTTGGACGGAGCGAAAACAAAAAAGGTCAAATCGACCAGTTCCATGCAAAAGCTCTACCTCAAGAAATTCTACTCCAAGGAACTACAGATCGAGATGCTTAATAACCAAAACACCTCCCCTCCCATTAGCCCCATCTTGTCATATACAGAAACCTTTGGTACGGACAACAGCTTGAAATTTGCTGTTCCTCACCCCAGCTTCCATTTATCAAAAAAGCCATTGACTAGCCAACTGGATTCGGTCTCTGAACAGAACAAAGTCATCACCAAAATGAACCAAAAGTGGAACAAAGCCATGTACACGGAACCGGAAAAGAGCAAGACTGAAGAACTGTCGTCTTCCAAGTCTGCGTCGGATCATAAACTGGCTGCGTCCTCGTCTCGCAAAAGATCAAGAGATTGGCCAGACGAAGGCGACGAAAGTTTTGAAGAGTAACGAAACAAATCGTATGGTACGTTTTTCACGTTGATTACGTTACTCTATAATGTTGTGCATGTCATCGGGGTCCCTAATGTAATTCAGTTCTAGTTATGTAGTTTTTGTGTGTATTTCTTGTATCCCTATAAAACCCTGTATCATATGTACGAAAATGCAATTCATAGTAATACTACATCATCACGTTCATTACTCACTTCATGAAAAAATGGTAAACCTATCATTTCCTTAGCTGATAATCTCTTAGCAGGATTGACTTGCAAAGCTCCTTGTAGCAATTCCATAATGAACTTGTGATCATTATAATTTTCCAATTCTCGCTTGAAGTCCTCGTAGTTCCCAGACTCGTCAAACACCGGCTTTTCAAACTTTTCTCCCTTGTCATTGAACAACTTGAGGGTGTCTAAAACGACACTATCTGGAGGAAAACATCCATTTTCGTGTTCAAATCTGAGAAAATCTGCTATAGTTTTGATTAAGTTACAGCCACTAGATATCGAGACGTTCGAGAGACTTACCTCGAATCCACAGCCGTGTAATTCTGCACATTTTTTCATCATGTCACTTCCAAATAACAAGGACATTTCTAGAATAGCATCTGTGTCATCTGGAGAATTGAAAAGCGGAAATTTCCTTGATAGAAGAGAAAATGCAATTGTACCCGCAGACCATATATCAATCTTCGTAGTTTGATTAGTGCACTTAAATAGGACTTCGGGAGCTCTGAAACCTCTGGTACCAGCTCTGTTGGCCCTTCTGGGAGGTCTTTGGTCTTGTTTTGGGTATGCTCCTTTGATATTTTGTCTCTTCGAAATATTGCGATTCACCATTACTTTATCTGTAGAAGTGCATGGGCAGGCGTTTGAGGTCTTGGCGGCATTTTTAACCTCTTTTTCAGCTAATCCGAAATCCACTAGAACTCCTCTGCCTTTAAATGGGTCGTACAAAAAATTAGTTGGTTTCAAGTCCCGATGGATCACACCTTTTTCATGAATAAAGTCTAATGCATGGAACATCTCCCAGAGATATTTCTTGATGCCCTTGATGGGTAAATCCCGATAAAAGTCTCGGAAGTCTGCATGTTGATAATAAGGCAAGATTGCTAGCACTTGGTCCTGGTATCGTAGAACATCCAAAAGCGGTGCCACATGTGAATTTCCGGAGAGCATGTATAACAAATTAAGCTCGTTGTGGATTCTATTAGGAGAGGAAGTGACGTAGATCTGTTTGAGGGCCACCAATGCATTTTTTGACTTCGGGGGTTTCCCTGCGCTCTTCTTCTTGAGAGGAGGAGACTTCCATATTTCTGAGCCCAACCTAATGGCGCCCGTGACGCATTCTGCCTTGTACACCGTGGAAAACGTACCTTCCCCGATCTTGTCAATGAGCCTGTAATGGATTCCTAGTTCAGGGAAACACTTCTCCAACTTGCTCATCTCCTCGAGCACTTCTAGCGACACCTCGTCCTCGTCGTCCTCGTCGTCGTGGTCATCGGGGAGGTGTTGTTTTGCTTCTGATTCATGCGGGTCCACTTCTGAGGGCTGGATGGTCTTATCTGCCACGGCTTCCACGTCGCTGGACACCGTGGTCGACGCCACGTACGGCTGGTTGAGAATCCGCGAGAGGTTGTGGTTTCGTATGAACGGCGACTGGAGCCCGCCGATGTTGCTGGTGCTGAGGCCCGAGACGCCTGTTTTGTCGTGGTCTCCATCGCTATCGCGATGGGTCACCTTGTCATTAAACGGGTTATCCTCGCTGGTGGAGGCATTCTTTCTTTTCGAAGGGATCAACGACGTGATCCGAGTGTCTGTCGGAGACACCGCGGCCACCTCTTCCAGTATGAGGCTCATGATGGACCGCCAGATGAGAGATCGTGGAGTTGTTTGGGTATGGAGCGCGTCTGATTTGGAAGGCCGGTGTCACGTGCGGGACTCTCCTGGGCCTCACGCCCATGAGAGTGCCAGCTTCGGGTCACATGACCGCCTGCTACCAGGTCGTCGCATTTGTCGAGAAAAACTTTTACTTCTTCCCACCAGCATGTTTCGTTCAGGCAACACCAGCATAGCGAGGGCCGGGCCCGGGTTGCAGCAGGTCCGTTACAAGCGGAGACTTGCGTACCCTCGGTACACTCCCCAGAACGTCCCGAAACCAACGGGCAAGAAGGACCACTCGTCGTTCTTCCAGAGAGCATTGAAGGGATTCTTGGGTCCCAAGAACATACGAGGTGAGTACTACCGCAACAAGTACTACTTCCCACCGCAAGACCACAAGCCCAACTACATCGTGCCCAATGGACAGACGGTGGTCGATCTGACGTTCAAGGAGGCATTCCCACCCAGACAGTTGAGCGCCGCCGGACGTAACCCAGAGGTCCATCCATTTCCGCAGAACCCAGCATGTCGCACGGCCTCGATTCTCACCGACGACCTCAAGCAGAGAATCTGCGACGACATCAACGAAAGCGGCATGCATGCGCAGGAGGTGGCCCTCAAGTACGGCATCAAGTTGGCCAGAATCGAAGCAGTGGTCAGATTGAACGCCATCGAGAAGCAATGGAACCAGACCGTAAGTATCTCCCGGATCTGCAGCACAATGATGAGACTATAAAAAATTCGATTAGTCTTTAAGACACCCACATGGTTAGAAAATTTATTACTGAAGTGCATACATGTGTCTGGAACACCGTACTAACATTTAGAACAAAATCAGTCCGGACCTCGAAAAGTTCGCCAATACCATGTACAAGATGTTCCCACTCTACGTCCCCCCACACAGTGCTGACAACTTAACCGAAATCCCCACTCCACACAAGACGTTGCAGCAACGTTTCTTGACCATTGCCGAGTCCGAGCCTTTCGGCCCAGTCGATGCAGCCAAGATTTTGGACCTCCCGGTGGCCAGAGACACCTTGGAAGAATTGTCACAGATCAAGACCGACGAAGACACCAAGGAATCGGTTCACAAGGTAATTGTGGGTCCTCAAAGACAAGGAGAAAGAACTGCATTCAAGTTCACTTCTCGCACTAGTGGAGATGTTGGATTCCGTTACGGTGCTTCCAGAAGAGACAAGAGAAAGGATAGAGCTGTTGGTTTCGATGCGGAGGGTAGAATGGTGTACATATGATGATGTAAATAGTAGGCCCCATGGGTTAAAATATTAAATAATGATAACGTTAGTAGTTCGAGATGAGATGCGATGTAGGTGAGGAACGGAGGAAAATAATGATTTTGGCGGATCGCAGCTCAGCTAGAGCTATATCATTGAAGAGGAAGGATGATAGGTGGAACACTATTTAGTTGGAGCATCTAAATACTTCGTATATCGCTCACCGGTGTCTCCATTTCATACCCGACCCCTTGCCTTGGGAAGAAAGGGTCCCTCGATGCTCTTGGTGCATTTATTTGTATCGCATTTATTTGTATTAATTGTAAAAGGTGCGAAAAATGACACTTTTCAAATATTTCAAAGAACAAATATCAATGCAGACTCAGAACATCTAGTAATTGGTTCGAGCACAGCACAATGAAACTCTTCTTAGTCTATTCAGTTCCTCTACGCAATCCCTACGTAGCCACTCAACCAGCTCTACCTGCTGCTTTTTCATTTCTCTCCTGTTCAGGCCCCTTCTCTGCTTCAATCCTGTCTCAATTCTGGCTTCTATTTTCCTGAGCAACCCACCGAACTATTTCAGGTGTGTAGTGAACGCGCGCACCCCAGATCAATTTTTCATAGGAAGCCGGTGCCGGCACGACTGCTTCGACACGTCTAAAAAGTGCCAACACTCAGTTTCAACTACACCACCATGTTGTTCAGATTCGTACTTACAGTGTTGGGCCTTGCCTCGTTGATCTCGGCATCCGCCTTCACTTTCAACTTGAAGGCTCAAGAGAAGTCGTGTTACTACATCTTCACCAGCAAGCACAGTACCAGTGTCAGCTACTACTTTGCTGTTCAATCCGGAGGCTCCTACGACGTCGACTACGAAGTCAAAAACCCCAGAAATGAGATCATTGCTGGCGAAAACAAGGTCAGACAAGGCGACTTTGTGATCAACGCCGACATCATTGGTGAATACGAGTTCTGTTTCTCCAACGGAATGTCCAGTTATGATGACAAGGTGGTTGATTTCGAGATCAAGTTCGACGAAAACAACCGTGAAGATGAATTCAGAGCAAACTTGCCAGGACAACCAAACTCCCAGCCAATTGCCCACGTCGAAAACATGCAAAGAACCATCACTAAGATCGAAGAGCAATTGGACGGTTTGGCCAAAACCTTGCACTACTACAAAACCAGAAACAACCGTAACCAAGACACTGTCAAGTCCACTGAGTCCAGAATCTACTACTTCTCCATTGCCGAAGTCATCTTGATGGTCGGAATGGCATTCTTGCAGATCACAGTTGTGCAACTTTTCTTCAAGGGTTCCAGAAAGCAATTGGTTTGATGTGTTTTCACACACCGTCTTACCGCATCCTCTTCCATTAAGTCTAGCCACCTAGCAATATACGGCATGCCCAGAATGATATGTTCTGATGATAATTGTAGAGAATTGCTTGTGAATTTTGAGAAGCCTGTCAATAACAACAGTTCATGAATAAAACATGGCCAAGAGGTCAACTTAAGAAGTCAGTGAAGTACGGACATAAAAATAAATAAATCTATGTGAGCTGTTTCCCAAGCCTGTAACCCGATCCGATCTCTTGTAATCTTTCAACCCATGCTTCTATTCTTGTGATTCACTTCTAGGCGTATTTCTCACTCTTGATTACTATACAGCTCGGTGAGAAAAACCATCCTCATCCTAATCTTCTTCGATTCATTCACACATGCGTTCCAGAACGGCCTCTCCCGATGTCAGAAACGTTGAAGATACGTTGGCAAGGCAGTCGGACGTCACGGTGTTCAATAACGTGACGCCCTATGCCGAATACAAGGGCTTCTTCATGTACGTTCTCAGTGCTGTGGTGTTGATAGGCTGGACCCTATGGACTCTTTTGCCAGAGTACATTCTCGAAGATTACTTCTCCATATACTACTATCCCGACAAGTACTGGTCATTGGCAATTCCAGCTTACTCGCTCATGCTGATGCTTTTTGTCTACATTGCCTTGGCTCTTTACAACACCGAAGTCAAGACTAACGCATTGGATGATATTCGCAACTTCATAGATGATCACTCAGTCTTTGCGGGTGCCACGGGAGACGTGGCACCAGATCACGAGGCCAGGGTCAGAAAGGCTGCCGAGTATGTCCACAAGGCCCCCAGTGGAGTGTGGGACCTTCCGATTACGTTAGTGAACGAAGTGCTCTATTGCGATGAGGATGAATAACCAGCCGTGAGACAAGAACAAATACTAGCCGCGAGGTCACTCTAGAAAATAGACTTAATCGATAATAGAAGCATAATAAGGTTCATGATGGCTATCATGAGAAAACCCATGATTGGGATGGAGTCAATTGGGAGAGATACCGAGCTAAGTGGTGTATATTGATGACATTTATCGAAATCAGCTACTACTTTTAATTTATGAGGTACTGGATACCGAGTTGGCTAAGGATGTACGGCCATGGACCATGAAAGAGTGAAATCGGATCGAAATATCGAAAAGAAATCAAGTCGAAACTGACAACGCATAGTAATGATTTCGACATTAATTCACATTTTATTAAAGTTATAAATTGAGAATTGAACTGGATGGCATAAATAATATATAGCCAATCCACAAAAGGGCCTAACGGTTCTATACTTGCTTATTACATCAATTCATAACAAAAAATATACTAAATAAATCTATATATGCATTAATAGGACTAATGACTAAATACCATAGGTATGGGCCAAAGTCTCTTTTGATTCATGGTCCACGAACGACATCACATCGTTCCATGCCTCTCCTAGCAAGCCCCGGTAGCTTGCTAACATTTGAGAGAAGAGATTGCGCAATTCTTCGCTTGGTTGAGCATAATTAGCGATGCAAACAAAGAATACGGCTAAGTTCTTCTTTCCTTGAGTGTTTTCTAACCCTCCAAATCCGTTCACTGGGTTCGTATTTATGACATGAAGCATTCCTGTAAATCCGGTCTCCTTTTCTTCGTTGTCCATCAAGTACAACATTTGAGAGCACCATTGCAAAATGAATTCTGGTAACTTTTCACCAAGTGATCCACACAATTCTGCATCTCCCGAGATTCCCATACGTCCCAAGCAGATGGCACAATTTTCCAATACTGTCTGCTGAGTGTCGGTGCTCACGAGAACTGGAATGATTAAGTCTACCAAATTTTTGAAGTAAGGTTTGATGTCATCAGGACCAATTCTCATAACTGTTTCTCCGAGAGCCCAAATGGCATTGTTAACCACAGGATATGAATCGTAGTCACGATTGTTGATTTCGTTTCCGATGCACAAGAAGATAGATCTCAACCAAGGCTTAACCATAACGTCACAAACGGAGATGGAGAGGTCTCCCAATAAAGCGTAAGCCGATTGTCTGACATCGTTGTTGTGGTCCTCAAAGCAAATAAGGAGGAGCTCCATGAGATGCTGATCAAGCAAATCAGCTGAGTGGAATCCAAAACCTTGCACAAGACCATCGATCAAATCCAAAGACGTGACAATAAAGTCCTTTTCTGGAGTCTCGATCAACGGATTGGTATTAGCTTGTTGGTCCAACTCAATACAGTTGGTCAAGATTTTTAATGCTCTTTGGTATATAGGAACAGCATATGGTGCAAATAATTCTCCCAAAGTAGAAGCGATGGTTCCGATGCATTCCAATAAGGACCACAAACCATTGTCATTATCGTCCAATTCTTCCCACTTGCCCAACAATGGAGGGATTAACTCTTTTATGTTTTCTGACTTCGATAAATTTTCAGCTCCTAGTTTATCCACGAAAGTCTGGATACAATCGTACAAAATAGCCAAGTTCTTCTTTTGGTACACTTGGAAACACAATGTGAAATGATGAAGGAATTGATCGAGATACGGGAGTAAGGTTTCGGAGTATGACTCCTCTATCAAGTATGTCAAGGCGGAACATGCCGCTTGTTGAACAATTTTTTGGTGATCCAAGGAGCTGCTCATAATGATTTGAACAGTATGATCAACCATTTGGGGAGATTGAGTAACGATCCAAGAAGCGTATCTGGAGATGGTCCAACAGGTGATCTGTCTCAATCTAGGATGTGGATCTTT
Source organism: Suhomyces terraborum (assembly GCA_030582495.1). Taxonomy (NCBI): domain Eukaryota; kingdom Fungi; phylum Ascomycota; class Pichiomycetes; order Serinales; family Debaryomycetaceae; genus Suhomyces; species Suhomyces terraborum. The sequence continues at coordinate 117,086 of JAKTXJ010000047.1, read as the reverse complement.
CAAGCGGTCAATGAGATAACTGACCAATGTTGGTAATTTATCATCAGAAAGATCGATACAACTCTTACTGATTGCACCGAAAGCCAAAATAGAAGCTTCTCTGACTTTCCAATCATCATTCAATATTCTCTCTTGTAAAATAGGTAACGAAACTTCGAGAACTTCGCCTGGTAGGTTCAAAGAAAGAATGTCAAGCGTAGCAGCAGAACATTTTCTAAGAGACCATTGATCAACAAAGGAATCAGAATCAGAATCAGAATCCTCATCATCAGAGTCATCGTCTTCATCTTTGCTCTTGAACGTGCTCTTCGCGGAGTGTTCTTTGACCTTGACGTTTTTGGGTTTTATATCCTCTTCTTTGTCTTGAACATTAGTCGTATCCTTGGCATCCTCTATTTCCATCAAGAAAATCTCTTCTTCAGAGTATACCATGGTACCTAATAAGATTGGTAAGATGAGCTTCAATTTTGGAATGAAAATTTGCTTATTAACTTCGTCTTCTGAAATGCTTGATAAAGCTAACAAGAACTCACAGGCTTCCAAAGCAACTTCTTCGTCGTTATCTTGCATCAAATGCAAACAATAATTAACCACACCATCCAAATGAGGCAACAAACTGTTAGGGGAAGTTTCCAAGATCGTTGAGAACGAGGAACAAATATTCTTTTTTACTTTGGTGGAAGAATCCTTGGATAATTCGAACAAATTATGGAGAAATTGGTTTTGGTAGGTAGAAAACTCAGTAGGTTCGAGAGGAATAAACTGATTAATGCAGTGGATGGATAATGCTCTAATTATTGCTGATTGAGGGTGAAGCATGAGTTTCAAGAGATTTTGTAACAAGAAGTTAACTGGGGATTCGCCATTATATTTTGCACAAATGACCGTGGAAGAATCTTCACAAATTTTAGACAAGGTGTTGATGGCAGCTTCTTGGGAATCAAAAGGAGCAGTTTCGTGGTTCACCAACTCGACTAATTGAGGCAATACCGTTGGCCAATGCTCAATTCCATAAATGGAGAACAACGAGGTCACCACATTACCGGTGATGTTTCTGACCAAATTATCTTGCACCAACAAACCCTTTAAGATGTTTTGTAACAAGTACTGACGATTAGGGGTGGGGGAAGCTCCTTTAGCATGGGAAGTCTTTAGGATACTATTCTTAAGATTAATACCAGAACCTGCTCTAACGTCGGATTTGGCAGTGTTGTCGACCACAAGAAGATGGAAAAGGTAATTCTCGAACTCCGGTTGTGTTTTCGCTTGGTTTAATGCTTCATTTGCTTGTTTTCTTTGCTGGTTGTCTGATGATAAGGTGGAACTAAAGATGTGCTTGAGCTGCTCAACAGCGGCTGGATCGGCGACAAACGACATGCTGAGCCGGTGAAAGGGAAAATTAGGGAAGAGGGAGGGTCTATTAGACGAGGAATGCACAGGAGACCAGCGTTCAGAGATCCCAGAACTCAATATTCAGCAGTATTGAAGAGTAGTGGAACGTCGAAGCACAGATGTGAATTGAGGGCATCGAAAATTTTTCGAGTCTCGCACAGAGGGAGTACCTCACAATAGAAAAGTATGGGGAGTGAGTGTGAGCATTTGAATTATAGTGGTCGCCTATTAGAGGAATGTAGAATGCGAGGAAGTTGGTGTACGTATTCATGGGGAGAGGGCTTATGTAGGAGACTAGAGGAAAACTTATCAATTACTAGAGTTTGAATGATATTCTGGTATTTTCAGTTGGTTGTATGTGTTTTATTACCTGTGTGGTAGTGTTTTTAGATACCTAGTTTGGATTCTGTGCGATGAGATGAACTGGTGTTTAAGAATTAAGTGTAGGTAGCCAAGTCAAGAATTAAATGGAGTCAATTGAGTGTAATGGGACTAAAGTAGAGAAATGAACTCAGAGAGTGAAACTTAGAGGGACGAACTTCAATACAGGAACTGACGTTTCTATGCCTGTAGAATGTTTCTTTAAATAGTGATGGAGATCAAATTTGGACCCTTAATTATTTCGTTTCTTCTCCTATAGTACTACACAAAATGACTATCCTACTACATCAGTACAAATGCTATTATATTAATCTCTACCGAGAGAGGTTTGTAAGAAAGTCCAGCATCTAACGAGGGCTATTAGGTTCTGAAAACATGTTATCCAACTCCGCCAATTTTTCTGCCAACTTGTCGAATTTGCCGAGAATTGGCATGAACATTTCATGCACTGGTTTGGATTTCCGCTTCTCGTCGACAGAGGTCTTTGGAACAGTCAAGTTCATGCCGTTATTGAGGGAGTTCATGCTAGTCAAGGGAGTGAATTCGCTACTTTCGCTGGTTTCTTCCTCTTCCTCTACTTCGTCGTCGTCTTCATCGTCGTCGTCGTCATCATCATCGAAGTCATACTCGTACTCATAGTCATCTTCTATATTGATGACTTCTGTCATATCGGGATCTTCGTGTTGAGCTCCATTCAAAGGTGTTTCTGGGCTTTTCTCTGACAGATAATCTTCAATGCGAAGACCCTGATCCAAATACGAATGATTCGACGATTCCATTTCGTGAGAACCAAACTCCCTAGGCGAAACGAATTCTCTAGGTGTCACGAATTCTCCAGGTGTCTCCATTTGTCTAGGAGTCTCATACTGCTCTATCTTGGGTGTCGCGTACTGTTCGAGCTTTGGAGTCTCGAATTGTTCTAGTTTTGGAGTGTTATCTGCACTTAAAGTATCATTATGTTCACTAGATTGAACTTCATCAAGCTCATCTGCTTCATCCAAATCGTCTAATTCATTCGACGATGATCCATAGTGATCCAAAATAAGCTGCTGTTCGATGTCAGACGTTACTTGTGTAAGTCTATCCAATATCACGGATCTTCTGAGATGGGTCAAATTATTAGAGATTTCGGTGAATTCTTCATCCTCATCTTCAACACCTTCTGCACCATCTGGTGAGTGCTTTTTAGCCCTTGCCAGTCGTGATGGAGGTGTGTCAGGAGAATAAGATCCTATTGAACTGTCGTCACGGGTTCCGTGAGTTGCCGGTTTCTCAAAACCTGAAAACGGATTGTCCGATAATGGCTTTTTGAAAACACTTTCTGATGCAACTGAATTTGTGAGTTTCGATGGTAACAAAGCCTTCTTTTTCTTATTGTTTTTCGCAATTACTAATGGAGCTTCAGGGTAAATATCGCTTAGAACTTCGGAAGTTTTCTCTTCTTCGATTGGAGGAGTTAATCCTTGAGATTTCAAGATATCTTCATGTGGGATATCAATAGAATTATCAAAATCTCTCTTTTGCCTTTCTCTGATGATTTCAATATCATCAGACTCCTTGTTTTCGTCATTTTCATCCAATTCTAATTCACCTAAATTTTCAAATGTGACAGACTTGGAAGCGTCTTTCTTTGAGCCATTTCGACGTAATAAACTATTACTTTTTGACAATGCACTGTTTCTGATTAGACTGTTGCTCTTAGTCAACTCCGTAGATCCACTTCGATCCACCTTTGATAATATGGAATCACGAGAATTGTTCAGAGATAAAGTAGGCTCTACCGTGTAATCATCGTTTTCACCGAATACTTCAAATGTTTCTTTGGAAGTTCTTTCCAATTCTTCATTTTTGAAGCAATTCAAACGAGCAAGACGTTCTCCGTACGTTTCGAGACATTCTGCCGGTACGAATCCGATCTTTCCGTCCTCCTCATCACTGTAAAATTCCTCCAACAGTTCAGAGTCTTGATGCAAATGTTTTGGTTTATTCCTCCTGTGAATGATTCTTTCTTCTTTACTCATTTTCCTTATCAACCACCAATAATTATCCTGATCATTAATTAAAAACACAGGCTCATCACGGGCCAACGTACAATGAGAAGGATCTGGTCCAGAGAAATCGTATAAACCGTATAACTTATCTGGATCCAATTCTCTTGGAGGGGACCGGGGAGGCGATGGAGGGATGAGTAGTTCATCAGTTTCATGGAGAAGTTCATCGTCTTCCTCGTTGTCCTCATTGTAGAGATCGTCATATTGCTGGTGGGAGTCATTCACGGTATCGTCATAATCATTAGTGTTTTCTTCGGAGTCGAGTCCTTCAGGATCGTCCACGTCGATGGAGTCGATGGGGACGTTTATTTGGTTGGGGTTGGGGGTGGATGTGAAATGGTCTATATTGAGTTCTTCGTCGTCTATTTCGTCGTCTTCGTGGATGTGTATGGATCTGTTCGGATTGAGGTTTGGAGAGACGGGGTTCTTGAGGTACTGACGAGAGGAGTCGTCGTTGTAGTGCTTGCCAAAGAGGGTCATGAACTTGGCGTGGCGGTCTTGGAAGAGCTCGTTGGGGCTGAACATGGGGTCGTCGTCGTTCTTGATGTAGTCCAACACTGTGGACTGGATGCTTTGTTTGGCTATGCCATTCATGGACTTGTTGATGATGACGGAAGAGCCCTGCGATTGCTGGGTCTGGTTGGAGGAGGTGGTGGATATGAACGAGAGCTTTCTCTCAAGGTCGGAGAGAAGCCTATTGGTTGATTCCAACCGGGAGTCTGGAACATCCATGGGACAGGTGGATGTGATACACTGGTGATGGATTTTTTTAAGGAGTGGAGTGCGGGTCTCCAACTGAATCAAGAGGAGTAACACACCAGCGTAGGGAGAGGGAAGGGCTGCGACGATAAACAAGTAGCGACCAGCAACGGGCAACCCCAGCGCGGGGAGCTACAAAATAGCGAGGCTAGCGTGCGACGCGGCCGCGCTAGCGCGGCGTCACAGCACCGCCAATCGAATGCGAAATGGAGCATGGCTCCGTATGGCACAGACAGGCCACCACATACCATGGCGGTGGAGGAGGCCAGATGGTGTGATACGAGGACTAAACGACGGCCTGTGCCACAGCGGAGGCCAGGGAGGTGTTGGTGTGATTGGACGAGAGAGCAGAGAGCAGAGAGCAGAGAGCAGAGAGCACAAGAGTGGGCAGGCAGTTTGGAGTGCATTTTTGGGTCAGTAGCACCAGAGGAACTCAGACACTATTCACAGTTCCCCTGTGATAAGTGCAGGCAGTCGTGCTGGCGCCAGCGATGATGTTGCAGCGGACCCAGTATGACTAATATTTGTTGGTGCGAGCAGCGACCGCGCGAGGGCCAGAGGGGTCAAGATGACAGTGGAACGACCCCAAACAACAACAACAAGCGGACAGCTGGGCCCGGGAACCCGTAGCTGAAACCCCGGCTCCAGTCCGTGCAAACAAGCGCGTTTCGTATCAAGACGGGAGTTTCCCAGGGCGTAACCATCGCAGGTGGTTTCAGATGGCTATGTGAGATTGTTGCGACAGAATCCAGGCAGGGCCAGATCGTTTTCTGGTGTCATGATGCGGCCTAGACCAACAGGTCCCTGTAAGCCCTGGGCCTCCGGCATCGAGTCGTCTAGGTATCCAGCGATTGCGCTTATGTGGAACATCCGGGCGAACTGGGCATCTCCGTATCGTGGCCTTGATCCAGGTGTGATTTGGGGCCGAAGATCAACCGATCTATTATCTGGTTCCTACCGGGAAATGTTGTGTCAATGAGCTGCGACAGCAACGGATTACCGGCAAAGGGCACCGAAAAGCGAAGCCGTCACAACAATCCCATGCAGCGGCGTTCTGATGCCTTTACGACGTTGAAACCCAGCAGCACAAGAACATTCCGGGACTCTCGTCGTATTCCTGATCTCTACCCCAAACCAAACAGATCATCCATGGCTCTTGTGATCACCACGGCAGTCCTGTCAAACAATACCGCGCGGCCGCAGCTCCACTACCACGGCAATCAGGAACAACTGCCTACGGTGCGCCTGCATCGGTCCATCTACCGCGATGCGGCTGAGGCCCATCGCACCACGGCATTGCCGTATTATTTGTGCCAGGAATCCGCTTTGTTTCACACGATCAGTGACAAAGCTCCTCCATCGTGTAGCGCCAGACTTCCATCATGATCTGAAACCCCTCAGACTATTCTCACAGGCTGCTGGAACCTGTCACCAGAATTCTGGCATGGGCAACTGCACTGTCATCGGTCGAGGCGGTATGATGTAGTGGAGGCCGACGCGTGTGTGTGTCACATATTTGTTGCCAATATTTTCTGAACAATCGCGTCTTGCTGGTGAAAATTACGTCTACATGAAAACACTACAGCCTGGACGCTTCCGCAGTCTCCGCATCCAGGGGCGGAAAGCGGAGCAATTACTGCGAGCAGCAAGCATGCTGCTCCAACTAGTCCATCTCACAGCTCCGAGTTGAAGGTGGGGAAATGGGCCAAAATTCGACGTAGCGGCCACCGACCCCGGTCGTGCGCCGCACAAATACCCATCAACCAGGCTCAGCAAGCACCGAGTGTGCTATTTATCACAGTTCCCGGCATCTGGACCTGATAAGAATCACATGTGGGTTTAAAAAGACAGTGACGCTTGCCCTAAAAACTTTAACTAGTCTGCTAGGCGAACATTCGCTGTTGAGGTGAAGCGTTGCATCGTACAACAGTCGTATTCTGTGGTGCGAACAGGGGCATTGGGTTTCAGATGCATGATGCCATGATAGCGAGCATTATTAGTTTGGAACACTTAGATGTGGCATGAGCCACATGGTACATTTGAGACACTGGCACCTTTATCCTTCGCTGCCCTTGTAAAATTTTGATACTACTTAAACCCTGAATCCTTTTAAATCTATGAAGCTGCCTCTCATGTTTGGAGATATTCCTTCTGCTGGCTTTCGCACTAGTACCAAAAGGGAACCCTCAATATTTGCTATTGAATAATGCTGGCTTGAAACAGCTCTCTCTATTGTAATACTGAAATAATAAGAGCCGAAAGGTGAGACTTACTGGTTTGAGCCTGACACAAATCGATACTCTTACCCCATAAAAGTAAAAATATAGCTCAAAACTGCGATTGCTCCGAGTCCTAGACAAGCACAGAGGTTTTGGGATATTCTTTGCCTATTGACGAGTGTTGAGTGACTTTTGTACCTCTTTAAAAACAGGGCACACGGCCAACATATGAGAGACAAGCGTGTAACAATTATAATAACCTCGTTTGGCTCCAGAAATCACTCATTCACTACTATTTTGTAATTCTACTTGAGGTACATGGGGCCACTAGCGCGAATTAGACGGTAATCGTGGACTGCGTGAATGATATCAACGAGCTTGGAAGCGAAATAAGTCAAGCTTGTAACTTGGACAAGAAATATAGAATAGTGTAAGAAAGGTTGGACTCTAGGGGAGAAATAAACGTAATTCGGAATCCCCCAATGCATAAAACGGTGCGTGGGTTGCATTAATTGGAAGCTCTTTAACAATAATAATTGATGCAAGTGATATGCATATGTGTATCAGGAATTATAATTCGCGATTGAAGCTGAACTTGGAAGTAAGTTCTAGTGCAAGAACCATATGGAATGTCAAAGTTCAAATTTCACAATTTCTCGGGATCAGGAACTTCATGTTTTGACGGTTTGCACCCACGCTGGACCCTCTGAACCCTCGCACTGTTTTTGCGTACGTGATTTGACACTTTTCGGTTCGGTGAAATCCTGTCAAACGTGCATGAAAGAACGAAGAAGTCAGGTTTGAAATTTTATGGGGAATCGAGCCAGTGTCTCGGAGAGGGAGATGAGTCCACTTCTGTCACACGTGAATGTCGTGAATCATGTCTTAAGTTTTTCAAAATTCAGTCATATGATTGAATGCTTGATCTGTACTATTACAGTACATTATTCGAACCTCAACCACCAATACTTTCAGATGGCACTATCATTGCTTTAACAGGCTTACAAAACTTAACATCATTACGCATCTATTATGGTCCTACGCTTATTTTTTGACAACTTGGTTGATGGCATCAGCCAAGTACTTGACGTTGTTGTCATTGACACCAGAGATGGAGAATCTTCCGTCTTCAGTGGCATAAACGGAGAACTCGTTTCTCAATCTGATGACTTGCTCGGAGGACAACCCAGTGTAGACGAACATACCTCTTTGCTTCAACAAGTGGTCCCAGTTGTAGTTGGTCTTGTCCAAGTTCTCGTACAACTTGTTTCTAACGGTGTTCAATCTGGACACAACACTGTCCAAATCAGATAACCAAGCAGACAAGAGGTCGTTTTGCTCATCAAAGATAGTTTCCACGATCTTGGAACCGTGGATTGGAGGAGAAGAGTAGATTGGTCTGATCAACTTCTTCAATTGAGACTCAATGGCCTTGGAAGACTCAGCGGACTCGGTAATAATAGAGATGGAACCGGTTCTTTCACCGTACAATCCCATGTTCTTGGCAAAGGATTGACACAAGGCGTAAGACTTGAGCTCGTTGTTGACAACCAATTCGTTCAATCTTCTGATCAAGCCAATGTCCTTGAATGGGTCACCGGAAGCGAAACCTTGGTAGGCCATGTCGACCAATGGGAAGAACTTCTTGGCTTTGATGATTTCCAACACTTCATCCCATTGTTGTGGGGTCAAATCCATACCAGTTGGATTGTGACAACAAGCGTGCAACAAAACGACGGAACCTTCGTCCTGGCCCTGCAAGGACTTCTTCAAGTTCTCGTAGTCCAAGTCATTCTTGGATGTTTCGTAGTAGCTGTAAAACTCAGGAGCCAAGCCGGCGTCCTTGAAAACAGCAACGTGGTTGGCCCAGGTTGGCTTTGGAACCAAGATCTTCTTGTTGGTGTAGAAACGGTTGAGGAAATCGGCAATCACACGAAGGGATCCGGTACCGGAGATGGTTTGGGCGGTGACGATTCTGCCATCGGCGATCAATTGGGCACCATTGGCGTCCTTGTTGGAATTGTTGAAAATGAAGTTCTTGACGATGTTCTGGAAGTTCTTGTTACCGGTGATTCCGGTGTATTCCTTCTCGGATTCCTTGGTCAACAAGATCTGCTCGGCCTTCTTGACGGATGGGAAGATGATTGGCTTACCGGCGTTGTCACGGTAGGCACCCACACCCAAGTTGATCTTCTTGGTGTTGGAGTCCTTGACAAAGGCCTCGGAGATACCCAAGATCTTGTCAGGAGGGGCCAATGGGATGTCGCTCCACTTTTGCAATTGGGCGCTGGTGGAGAACGAGACGCCGGCTCTTGGTCTGGCCAATCTTAAAGGAACAGGTCTGTACATGGGAACAGGAACAGAAAAAGTGATGAACGTGGTTTGGGGTTAACACAAGGCAAAATCCTGTGGTGGATGCGAATGGACACTGGAGGATTATATATGGCCACGCTCGACCCCACCTGAAAATTTTCTAATACCGATTGAGTCACCGCGAGAGTCGCGGTTCGGATTCGGGTTAGGTCCGCACTGGGGCTCCACCACGAGCTATGGCTCAAAAATGGAGAGGACCGGGAGAGGACCGGGCCACGGGAGGGGCCCTGGTGCCAGCGTGGTATGAGGAGCGGAGAGTGGGGCGATGTGGGAGATCAGGGCAAACAGAGGTTGGAACACTGGCGGCGGATGAAAGGAGACACGTGAACCGGACTCCATGCGACCGAGGGAGAGGTTTGGCGGTGGGTAGTGTAGCGAAGTAAACGTAGGAAACCGGCGTACGGTGCCTAGTAAGGCCGTCTTAGCGAGGGATCCACGGTGGCCACAGTTGCCAACAATCACCGATTGTCAGCGATTGTCAGCGATCGCTGGCGGGAGGCTTCGATTGGCCTGTTGCACGAGGTGTTCGGTTGGTTTGGGCTGGTTTCAATGGGTTTTCTCTGGCGCTGGTGGGCCTCCTGGGCCCATGAGAGTGGACTCTGGCCGAGGGACCCAACCCCACACTGGGTTCGCACAGTGTGGAATCAGTAATGAAATTTCACTCGTCACCAGAATTTTTCACTTTCGATTTTTCACTCCCCAGGGTGCACCCTGAAACTACTCAGGTACTACGGAATGCGAGGTCAGGTGATATTGGGACTCTTGGATTAAGTTATGGCTTGGAGATAGCTTGGAGATAGCTTGGTGGGCAGGCTCTCCGACTTCGGATTCCACAGCTGGTGATAATTGGCCTGGTTACGTGGAGTACGGGAGCTTACGGGGAGCGTAGTGGGTAGTGCAGTGGAGGGGATCTAGCGAGAAATGTTGAATCCGAGCTCGGTGAGACCCTCCCGTACGGTGCAATTGCACCGTAGTACCCACAATGAGACTCATTATGGCTTCGGTGATTAGAGCAGAATCGACTCTGGGGTGTTGGTGTTTAGTCAATTGGTCCGTTCTGTTCCATGGTTCTTCCTTTTTCTTGTGAAACCCGAGACTTCGACCGTGTAGCGTGATCCCGGCACACTTTACACCCCTGGAGACTTGACCGCCCCTACTACGTGCCCTATGGAGTTGCTTGGATGTTCTTGTTGTTGTTCTTGTTGTTGTTGCGGTGGTCCTATTAGTGGTGGTCCTATTATTAGTGGTCCCAGCTCGGTGTTACCAATTGGGGGATGCGCTAAGAACCCGACTCCAGTATGGGGAGATGAATTGGGGTTATATGCAGAGACCGTCAACTTATCAGTAAAAATCCACCAGAGCAGCCAAAGTCTTCTAGCTGCACTCTACACACGGATCAGGGTAGACAGAACTCTCAGAGAAGCGTAGTTTCACTCGTGGCTACTTGTGAAGGTGTTCTACTAACAGTGAGAGTACAAGCAGAGAACATATCCATAGAACAGTACACCAACTCCTACCCTCAACAGCTAAGGTTGTATAGTGTAGTGGTTATCACTTTCGGTTTTGATCCGAACAACCCCGGTTCGAATCCGGGTACGACCTGTTTTCTTTTTTTTGGCCTCCTCACTGTGATCCTGAAAAAGTCACGTGACCGCTTTTTTGCTTCAAACAATTTAATTCTGATGAGATGAGCTTCCTAACATCTCATCGACCCCAATGATCAGGACCATGTATGTACCCTAGAAGCAAATGAATGTGACCAGTACTAACATAAAGAAAGCCCAAGAACGCTCGTTCCAAGAGAGCTCTTGCCAAACAAGAGGCCAAGTTGGTGGAGAACACCAAGACTGCCTTGTTCGTGCCAGGCTCCACCGGTAACAAGTTTTTGCATGATGCCATGTGTGATCTCCAAGCTTTGAAAAAGCCTTTCGTCAAGAAGTTCACCAAGAAGAACGAAATCAGACCTTTTGAAGACGTCAGTGACTTGGAGTTCTTTTCTGAAAAGAACGACACATCGTTGATTGTGTTGTCCAGTCACAATAAGAAGAGACCCAACACATTGATTTTCTCCCGTTTCTTCAACCACAAGGTCTACGATATGCTTGAGTTGTCTATCCAGGACAACCACAAGTTGTTGCAAGACTTCAAGAAGTTGACCTTCACCGTTGGTTTGAAACCCATGTTCACTTTCAATGGTCCCGCATTCGACACTCATCCAGTTTTCCAGCATGCAAAGTCATTGTTCATGGATATGTTCCGTGGAGAAGAGACCGACTTGCAAGATGTTGCTGGTTTACAATATATTATTGCGTTGTCGGCGGGTGAAATTGAGGATGCCAACGAGTCCAAGAATCTTCCACTTTTGCACTTTAGAGTTTACAAATTGAAATCATACAAGTCTGGCCAAAAACTTCCTCGTATCGAAGTGGATGAAATAGGTCCAAGATTTGATTTCAAGATCGGAAGAAGAGTTGGCCCAGCTCCAGAACTCGAAAAGGAAGCTTTCAAGAAGCCTAAGCAATTACAAGCCAAGGTCAAGAAGAACGTTTCCACCGATTTCATGGGTGACAAGGTTGCTCAAATTCACTTGGGTAAGCAAGATTTGGGCAAATTGCAAACTAGAAAGATGAAGGGTTTGAAGGCCAAGTACGATCAAGACAGTGACTTTGATGAGGAAAACGAAGGTGATTTCGTTGATGCCATCGAGGATGAGCCACCTGCTAAGAGATCCAGACATGATTGAGCTTGTGGAAATATTCATAACTGTATAGTAGCCATTCCAATAATAGATTATTAGCCAAATGCTGTAAAGAAAATGTGATTGTTTGCTTATAGGTTACTCAAAGAAAAGTCTGGTAAGATTTAAATTCTCAAATACTTTCAATATGGAGCGAATCGATATTACAATTCTAACTTTCTATACTTAAATTTTTCCAATAAGAATTTACTGAAAAACGGAACAAACCAACTTCTCTACATTTCGGTGAACTTATTGTTTCCGAGATATCAAAACCACCGCCCTCACTGAAATCAGAAGGGATCGCAACTGCAATATGCAAATGCTGATCCCACCAGGTGTCTATGCTGATTACGTAATATCACTATACATCTTTTTTCAAAACAATCCATCACTACCTTAAGCATATGACTTCAACAGGTTCGATATTCAAGCCCCGCAAGTCGGCTGTCTCCTCTAGGACGCCGTCTGCCAGTGCCCTGAATTATTCTGTTGCCGAAGATGCAACGATTTCCTCCAATAACTTCAAGGTTTCAGCTCTTGAGTTGACCAAGAATGAGAATTATTGTATATCCAAACTTCCTGCCATGCCCACGGTACTTGAACAAGCCCAAAGCTCTCAGTTACTTAATGCTTATTCAGACCATGAATCTAATTACTCATTAGTGATTAACGAGGATGCTATTCATGTCTGGAGTTACAAGTCTGCAGACACCACTCCATTGTCAATTCAATTTCCTATTGAGAAGTCTAGTCTCATACCCTTGGCTATTTTGACCAAACCGTCCAGTGGAGCATCAGTTGATCCAGGTTTAGTTATTATAGATTCTGCCAGTGGGTTAGTCAAGTTTTACGAAAGTGTGCAACACGCACCTGCTCTCGGTTTGATCAATAACAAGTCTTTGGAATTGAAGCTTGACATCAATACGCACAAAGGCGAGTACATCACATTGGCAGAAAACGTTGAACCTGCTGGAATCGTTGTTGCAACCTCTTGGAAAAGGTGTATTTTGATCTCGTTGCGTGATTTCAAAAGCAAACCTCAATTATCATCCATTGAATTATTGTCAAACTCCAAATCCAAATACTTGTCGTACATTTTCAACTCGGATACCACAAACAACATCTTTGATGAAATTGTCAGTATCAGGTCCGGAAAGGTGACGAATCATGGATTGACGCAAGAAATTTTCATTCTCGACTCCTCTGGTGGATTCCACCTTGTCACATATCAATTAATGTCCGCCAGTGGTTCTCCTTACATCGATAGAAAAAAGTCATACAGTCATAATTTAACGACCTACTTCAAGAATAGTGTCGATGGTTATCTCCCTGGTGCAATTTTGAATCTTAAATTTTTAGATTTGTGGTCCTTCTCGAGTCAAGAAAATCTCTACGTTGGACTTTGTTACGTAACTGAGTCCTACAAAGGTCCTAATAACCAAAACTTGCTCTTATTGACTATGAAAATAGACTCAACTGGAATTTTGCCATATGGCTCACACAAATTATCCAGATATAACGCAGATGAAGCACACGTTCACAAGCCAAAGCTCTTCCTTCCCAAACCAGGTAAAACTGCTTTTGTCAACATTGACAATTCCATGATCATTACAGACATCAACATCTCATACATTGAGGATTCTACAAACATTTCCTACTATACACCAAGATGGGAAGATATTGTCAGATTAAGTCCTACTTTGGAGATCTTAGGTTTCGGATATGAAGACCAGACTGTTAATGGAAATCCCTCTGTAATATTATTGACTAAAAATAGTGGTGTTTTGAGGGTAGAGAGATTTTATAATGAAGAAATGCCAGAATCCCCAAATCATTTTCTCATCGTGAAATCACATATAGAGCAAGCAACGTTCTATCATCATTCCAAAGAAATCGATTTTGACATAATGCACCAATTCCCAGATGAAATTGTTTTACAAGCGATCACTCTGGTCACTGAAGAGATTCTCAACTCTACCTCTCCATATTTACCCCAATTCTTGCCTTCGGTTGCTGATTATCTCAACCTCAAGGTAGAATTGTTTGAAAAGTTGATTGCATACACAAAGAGAAATTTTTCGACAAATTATCCTACAGCCTTACCATACATCGTGGATGCATTGGAAAAAACTGATGTCGCATTACAGTTATGGGTCCACATCGAATCACAGAAGACACACTGTAACTCATTGAAGGCGGTATTGGAACAAGTTATTGTTGACCTAAAGGTAATTTTACCTTCCAATGATACATTAAGAAAATATTTCAGTCACGGTGTGAATTCGATCAATGAAGTTTTCACCAAATTTGTTGAGCAGCTTTTGTCTGATAACTTCTCGTTACCTGTATTATCATCCTTAATCGTTCAGGCATTGTATTATGGGGTTTTCAAGAACGAAGTAAAGTACCTCGTGAATGATCCTAAAGTTAGCATTAGAAAACTTTGGGTTTTTGATACTCCTCTTCTTATTAGAATTGAGCAAGTCTTCACAAATGAGTATTGTGATAACCTCGATGAAATTAAGACGGAAGACGGGCAAGAGAATTTGACCAAGTTTTGCGAGATTTTATACTATCTTGCTACGAGTGCTATCAATTTTATGCAAGCCAAGGATCCACAAGACCCACAATTAAGAGAGTACTTGAAATGGTACAAGATCAGAAATACTCAGTGGATAAAAGCAATGTTAAATCAAAATTTGACACAGCAAGGCATAGAATTAACCGAGAAATATCAGGATTTTGCATCTCTCGCCCAAATTTTGGAAGCTGAGAAGTCTCGTTTGGAGGACTTGTATGGAGAAAATAGTTTCGAAGTTGACAATTTACTCCAAAGATATGTCTATTACTTCGAAAGATTCAAATACGAGTTTGCATCGCTGTTATATGATTACTACGTCAAGCATGAACAAATTCAATCTTTATTGTTGAGTTTCACCAACTATAAAAACTATCTCGAAGAGTACTTTCAGAAAAACCCCAAGAAAACTTCCAAATTCGCTTGGATTCGTTATTTGCTAGACCAAGATTTTAATAAGGCTAGTAAAGTGCTCTGTGAATTTGCATCAAAACATGAAACTGGTGATAATTTGGAAAATAAGGAATTGAAATACTCGTTGGCAAAATTAGCTGTTATTGCAGCAAATAGCACTTCACAAACTACTGAAGATGACATGGACTCAGATGTCAATTATCTCACCGAGACCGAAAACAATTTAATAAAGATTAGAAGCCAGAAGGCACTTTTCTCTTCAATGATCAAAAATTACAACGGTGAAGTGCAACTTATGAAATTCGATAATATACTAAAGGGATTCAAGAACTCACAAATAGGAAATAATGATGCTCAGTTACTTTTGAACGAATCGTTCAAGGATTTCGTGCATAATAAGCAATTGAAAACCATCGACTTGATCAACTGGCTTACGTTGATGAAACCAACAATCACTGATAACCAGGGATTCAGTTATGCGTTGAAAGTGACTGCTTTGGTCGAAGATCCCCAATTGTATCAATACTACGCAAGGTTGATTTGGCTCAGATTGCTCACTATTGGTGACGATTGGAGTATTTTAGAGAAGGAGAATTTGAAGATGAGTACAGATGAAATAATTAAGGACAAGATTCACAATACTGTTTTGTACAGAACGTTTGAGAACATTGACTTGAACAGTGACTTGGTGGTTCAACTTGATTTGCTCTTGTCTTCGAAGGGTGTTAGTGATGAAATCGAGAAGAGTTCCGCAGGTAAAGAGCTCAATAGAACCTTGAATGAGAAGTTGAGATTCAATTTACAACGCTATGAGTTCTTACTGTGGATATCGTCCATCAAGGATGAGGTGAATACCAAAATATAGATTTGTAATTATTATACATGATATACATACACAGATGTACAAAGACTCCCACAATAGGGAAGAATTATATGGAGCCTCAAATAATAGAGTAGATTCCTGTGAAAGCTCCTGAGCTTTCACTTCTCTGGGACGAGCTTCATTCTGGGCTGGGATTTCATAGTATGGAAAATTTGTGCTCATGGTGAATTTTCAACCTCTCCAGTTTCTTCACCCTCCTCTGCCTCTTTCTCGAGCTTGATTCTCACCAAAGCTTCAGGCAAAGGTGTTTTAGTTTCGTAGTCTTTCTCGGAGTACTTCAACAAGCCCAACGAAGCCAACGAGATGGATTTCACCACGTTCTGCCAATTGGCCAATATCAAGGCCACGCTCTCGGTACCTCCCTTCATATGGTCCAATTTGTCTCCCACCAGTTCGAGATTGGAGGCTAAGTCCGCCGTGAGCTGTCGGAACTCATGTAGCATCTCGAGATCCGCTCGCTTCTCCGCGATCTTCTGCTGGTATACGTTTTTCAGCATGGACGTGATGAGATGTGATGTTTACGGACGCGACTTTCAATGATGTGATGTGGGGGTGTGCGAGTATTTGTATGTGCGAGTGAGGTGGGAGTGTGTGCAGGATAATGATACTGATTTGCAGAGCAGAGCAGAGCAGAGGTGGGAATCAGAGCTCTCATTGGAATGATTAGTATCGACACTAAACGTGACGGAGGCTGGGATGAAAACGGAGTTTTTGGGGCTGTGTACCTTTGGATGTTGGACGTTGTTCGTGTAAATGCAGCGCTAGTCTGCTGGATTCTCAAAGAGGCTCATTAGAGATTCGAAACGGTCACGTGACTACCATCACGAGACTGATCATGTTTGTTTACCAAACATGCAAACACAAACAGTTCTTCTCTAACCATGGCCAGAAAGTCTACAGACTTCTCGCAGTCGTTGAGGAAGTTTCAGTCACGCGGTGGCGATTCCAAGGAGCCGAGCCCGACTTCAAGATTTCCCTCAAGTGACCTTTCCACTCCTCCCCCATCTCAAGAACCTATTCTAGAGCACCCCCTTGATGGCTACGAGCTCTCGATCAAGAATGAGTACGTTCTCCAGAACAGGTCGCTAGCAAGAAGCAACTCTTTAATGATGGCCAAGATCAATAGTATGGAGCTCAGGTTAAGCGAATTGGTCAATGAAAATATGAAACTTAAGCAAGGCAAGTCAAAGAACGAAGACAGCTTGAAGAAAGTTTTGGAACAAAAGGTGGATTTTATCGAAACAACCTTATTTGAAAAGTTTGGCGAAGTCTTTAACTTCATAAAAGACTTAAGAAGGGATAGCGGACTAGCCCCTAATCCCCAACTCGATATCTTGACGGATATCAATCGCCCCATAACTTCTACACCAGTGCAGGAAGCAGCGGAATTCATGGGACCACTTGGAGCTCCTGAAGAAGAGTCGAAACTTCAAGATCATGAAGGCAATGATGACCACGCCTTCGCGAGCACTTCGAGTACCCTGAACAAGGATGTTGACCTTCAGGATAAGGAATTGAGTGATGCTCAAGTGAATATGACATTTATGGAGGACAGGTCTTCTTACGTTGCCACTGATGATAAGTTCTCCACTATTTTGGAGGACAAAGAACCTTCAGAACCAAAAATTGAAGTGTATTCAGACACCACTAGTGCAAAATCTAAGAGCAACTCACCCAGAATAAGCTCTTCTGAATGGCTAGCAAATGCCAATAGATTGATAATGGAAAGCAAAAATCAAAACAGTTCGAAGAAATCGCTTCCCCTTTTAAACGCTTCTACTATAGGACCAAAGTCAATGAAACCACAGAGCGATGTCAGCAGCAGCAACGAAGCAAAGGAACCAGAAAAATCAGGAGAACTTGAAAAAGTTATCAGAGATGGTACAAGTTCTAACAAACCATCAGAAAATAATATAATAACAGAGGCTTCCTCTGGAGCCATAGGATCAGGATCCCGGCCAAGGAGAACGAGACGTGTTATTGATTATAAGCCGGTCCCATTGAGAGCCAAAATGAGGAGAGAATCAGTAAAGCTAATGGATGCAGTGGGTGATAATGTGTTGATTAATTACGCAATAGGTAAAAAGGAGAAGCAAGAGAATCAAGAGAAGCAAGAGAAGAATAGTAAAAGAAGGAAGACAGAGGGAACTTCCAATATGCAAGTTCCAAGTGCCAGAAAACCTTTGTTGGTATTGGAAAATAATATCGAAGTAAATACAACTAAGGATAAGATGAGGCCCCAGATCAATAGAGATCAAATATCTGAAGATAAGGAAAACCAATTTGACCTTTCAGTTTTTGATTTCGAAGAAGAAACACCAAAAAGACAATCGATCTATGTTGGCAAAAGAACTGCTACGAGGAACAGGCGTCGAACCATGATGTGACGTCCTATATTTATTCCAGCATTTTTAAAATCTAAACACTCATTTTCATTTTGATGGGTCCATAAGGATCATATTCTGTTATTTCAAAGTCTTCGAACTTGAAGTCATCGATGTTAGTGATCTCGGCAGATCTTTCGGCCTTTATGTTGAGCTTTGGGAAGTTTCTTGGAATTCTGGTAAGCTGTTCTTTCAACGCATCGATGTGATCTAAGTAAACATGAGCATCACCCATGGTATGTATGAACTCTCCACAATCCATGTCTACCACATGGGCAATCATTCTGGTCAATAAAGCATAGGAGGCAATGTTGAATGGAACTCCCAATCCCATGTCACACGATCTTTGGTAAAGAAGACATGATAACTTGGGTTTGGAATTGGCTGGGAAGTTCACGTAAAACTGACAAAATACGTGACAAGGAGGTAATGCCATTTTGTCAAAGTCTGGAGGATTCCAGGCAGACATTATTATTCTTCTATCGTAGGGATTGGTCTTCAACTTCTTGATGATATCAGCCAATTGGTCAAATCCCTGACCAGAATAGTCTGCATCACAGTCCTTGTATTCAGCTCCAAAATGTCTCCATTGAAATCCATACACTGGTCCCAAATCACCCACACGGCGATGAGATAATCCTATTGAGTCCAAGTATTCCCTGGATCCATTACCCTCCCAAATTTTCACACCTTTATCACTCAAGAGTTTTGCGTTTGTGGATCCTGCCACGAACCAGAGGAGTTCGTGAATAATTGCTTTGGAGAACACCTTTTTGGTGGTTAAAAGTGGGAAGGTATCGTTGGAAAGATCGAATCTGAGTTGTGGAGGTCCGAAGATAGATCTGGTACCGGTTCCAGTTCTATCAGGACGGTTTTCACCCTCGTTGATGATTCGTTGGCAAAGGTCAAGGTAGGCCTGCTCAGCGGTATTGATGGATTGAGTCATGGTGTTGTGCAAATAACGCGTTTTGAATAAATAGAACGCGTTGATGATAAGGATCCGAGTTCTGCATATAACTGGGCCTTTTTTGGAGGACCAGCTGTGTGCAGGACATGGAATGATTGTTTGGACTCGGAATAGAAGCATCTGATTTGGGGTGTTACTATATTGAGAGTTTATGTCGTTGAAGCTGAAGAGGTTAGTGATGCTTCAGAGCTATATAGAAATCTTAATTTACGAGCGGAAACGTTTATTTTGAGTCTTGTATCGATTACAAAAGTCTATTCGAATGCAGCCAAATTACCTTTCAAGGCTTCATTTCTCTATTTTTCTATTTTATACAATTTTAATTCCAATATCCATCTACAGTAGATGTTCAGTTCTGCAACTCAATTTGAATCCAAAAGCTACAATTACACCAGCCAAGTCCTGCATGCAGCAAACTGGAACACAAGTGTTGCACCCATTAACGGAACCGAACTGATTAATCGATGTTTGATCTATTGCAGCTTCAATTGCACTCTCTTTTCGTGAAAGCTGCGGTGCCAACTCTTAGTCTCCTCAGACCACTACATTTTATAGATAAGTTCAGAATTTATTCCTATTTAACCAATTTACTTGGAGCCGAAGATGGCGTCGGAAGCTTGTTGAACGAAGGACTTGTCCTTGTTGGAGGTGTTGTCACCAATAGCGTTGTCGACCTTGTCGGTAACGTTGTCCTTGGCCTTGCCAATGGTGGACTTTTGGGAGTCTGGGGTAACAGCACTCTCAATCTTGTCGGAAATATCTTTTCTACCAGTGTCAGCCATGTTTAATTGTTAATTCTTGTTTGTTGAATTGTGATGAGACATAAGAGGAATAGCGGGCCCTTTTATAGTTTTGTCTTGGATCGTTTGTCCAAGATCTCCCCAGCCTAACGACCGAGGCTTGTAATGCAACGTCACTGGCAATTGTGCCATAGTTTGATGATTGCTGTGGTCTAATTGCCCTTTCGCCCTATTTACGCTTCGCACTGTATGCCATGGCACTGCACACAGCGCAGGTAGGGCTCTGGTTTGTGCCCGTGGCCAGCAACAAACTGGTTGCTGCTTACGAACTGTGAGTGACACTGGCGAACACTATGGCAATTGTCGAAGACACTGACGAGGGGCAAAGTACGATCAGCGCAGGAAAAGGGCAAATCGTGGCTGGTGTGGTGGCGGACGTGGCATGAAGTTGTGGTCAGTAATGGAGGTGGAGACAGTGTGAGACAGTGAGAGTGTGAGACACTCCCAAGTATAGCACTGGAAATTCACCTGGAGTGGACGCCCTTCATTGTAATTGTTCACAGTTGGTTCATGGTCGCTTCATTTCTGGGAGACTTCATGGCGACTTCTTCTTGACTCTGTTGTTCCGCTTCTGGACAGCCAATCGAGCGGCCGTCCACAAGTGGCCAATCGCATCGTGCTATTTTGGGCACCCTGTGTCCTGTTTGGAATGTGGGGTCCTTCAGCATGACGTGAGGGTGGAGTGCATGATGCGAGTGGCACCAGCCAAGCTCAACAGCAAGGAAGTCGGAGGCATTGTGCAGGCCAACAATACGTTCTCAAGTGCCCTAAAGACGTAATCAAGTGCCCCTAAAAACCTCGACAGGTGCCCCTATAGACACAGCATGTGATGCGCATGTGAAGCGCACGTCCCATAATGTTCTCAGGATGTTGTCAGCACTCAGCTTTGTAGCATGTTACACACCGGGATTCGGAGACACTTGGCATGGCATAACAATAGAGTGTGTAATTGAGCATTGGATATGTACTATGGCTAGTACATAGTGTGGTGTTAGTATGGGTTTCAATTATTATGTACTCTGGGAATGCGCTATGTGGCATGTAGTGCGTAACATGTAGTAGTGACGTAGAACATGTATGATCTAACCTTCAACATGCATTACCGTCTTAACATAACGTGTGACACGAGCTGGCGACTGGCCACTATTGCTCCATTCCACCGCACGAAACGTACAGGCAAGGCAGGCGACCTTGGAAGGTTCTAGGCTGCCAGAAATGAACCTCGAGTGGCACCGCACGTGAAGCTGGAATTGGAGCAAGGAATCGAGCTGGAATTGGGGTCAATTGAAGTCCATTTGAGTCAATTGAGGTCGAAGCCCAACTACTGTTGGCCCTACGTCTCAAAAGGTTAATAACCTCGACCCAAGGGCTCAGGGGTAAGATTGTCTGCCCTGCCCTGTTTCTATTCTTCACAGTATTGACATGGTACTGTTCAAGAGCAATTGGACCAATTCCAATTGCCACCTAACCTGCCAGTGCCCCGACCTTCGACTTATCATTGCTGTCAACTGTCTGAGACAGCCTCCTGGCTCGCTTACAATTGGAGCCATCTGAAATACTTGAACCACCGGGGCTCCACGAACAACGCACGCGCACTAGCAATATGCACTGGAGTAGCATCTAGAGTCTCTAACGTGCCTTCGAGAACCAACTTACGGCCCTTGTGCTCCGCCACTCTTGATCTCAACACCACGGTCGAGTTTGGTGGCGCTTGGTTCACAAAATCGATGGACAACTTGGCGGTGACCCCTTTTCCTGAGGGCAAAAATGACCATCCACAGTGAACCATGCCCTCATCGAAGATAGTGGCGACAATTCCGTTGTGGATCCCTCCGTCCTGGCTGATCAATTTGTCTCCGAGGTGGTAGAAGCCGATCAGCTCATTCTTTGTCAGATCCACCATGATGATAGGGTCGATCTCGTGGAGGTCTTCTCCCTGGAGCAACGCCGTGCTGACGTAGCTCTGGTGGTGCTGTTCTGGGAAGGAGTGACTGGAATACTTGAGAACAACGTTGGGATCCTTTGCTAATTGCTGGTAAAGCTTCAGCTGTTGAATCTGTTCCACCACGGCGGCATTGGTATGCAACAACTTCTTTTCTGTCCAGTTGCTTTTGCGCCATTGCAATGGGAACATGGTGAGTCCGACTCCAAAGGCCGTCAAGGGAACTACGGTTCGAAACAAGCCCTTGATCATCGTGGTTGGTATTGTTGAGGATAAAGTAAGAGATGGGGATGTTGTAGAAGTGGTACTTCGTGGAAGGATAAACTTCGAGGTGCGATAGGATCAAAGGTTTTTTTGGGTTTCCACACTATGAGACTACTTCAAAGGCTAAAGGATACCAAACATTTGATGATGTAGAACATGAAGTAGATGTTGCGAAGCACGAAGAAAGGTGGTGAGATATGATTCGGATGCACCACGCTGTAGTACTTGACTTTCAGGTCATGGTATTGGGGATGCAGCCGAAGCCGAAGCCTCAAGTGATTGTTGAATCTGACATAGTATTTTTTCAGACACAGATCACTGACAGATCTAGTCCAACCTGCTCTAATGTCTACTTGCCTACAAATGGTTCAAGTTTTCTCCTTTGGGTGGCTTCACATGTATATACTTTGTGTTGATGTCTGTCTCATTGCAGGATCAAGACCTGCCTATTTAGCTTATCTGGATGAAATATTGACTTCTCCGTGTTTTTGGACCAATTCAATCAATTTAGGTGGGTTGGCTCCGATGATCTTGGCAATTTCCTCTCCATTCTTGAAGAAAAGACAAGTTGGCATGGCGGTGATTCCATATTCACCAGCGATTTCTTGCGCAGCATCAACATCCACTCTGACGAACTGGACTTCGGGCACTTTTTGCGACAACATGTCAAGAATTGGCTCCAAGGCCTTGCATGGGCCACACCATGTAGCGTAGAAGTCGACCACACTGACTTTATCTGGATTGGCAACATATTGCTTGAATTGAGGAAGGTCGCCGATTTCTTTGACGTTACCTCCAACGGAAGCCATTCCACGTGCCATGAACTGGCGTCCTACGAGACCGGAGGCACGAAATGGAGAGACACGCAATGGAGACGCACGTAATGGGAGAAGTCTTAACATTGTATGTAAGTTTATCGAGTAGGCGATGGTTTTGAGATGGTTGGTATTTCGAGGGCCTAGGACTGATTGGTAACTGCTTAGTAACCGAGAAATGATGAGAAGGGTCCAAGAGCACTCTGATCACACCAGAGAAAGTGAACACACGTTTCAACGAGAGTGAAGTTTTTTTTTGACATGAAATTGATTCTTACTTTTTCATTCCCAAAGAAAGGTCAAGTATGAATAGAACCTTTGAGTAATACACAGTAGTCTACACCTTAAACTACCCTTAGTTACATCTTTAACTACCGTTAGTTAAAGGCAGAGTGGGTCGCGTGACTTGGGCAAGCTATAGGCAGGACACAGAGCGATGGCTGCATTTCACGCCATATGCACATCCTGTTCTATGTAATTGTGGATTGACCTTCAGGAAAAATGAGTTGGAATCAAGGGCTGAGAACGAGAAAGGAACTCATGAGTTGAGAGCAGGATGGAGATTTAAAGGTTGGACTTTGAGAGTCGAGAATTTGATGATTCAGCTGCGATTGAGGTGCGATAAGATACTATAAAAAATTATTGGATCACCAGAAACTTCCAAAATCACTTCGTAAACTTGATGTATTTCGACTAAAAACAAATTAGACACTTTTGTGTCCAAAAATAATTCAGCTTGAAGGTGTAAGTGTAGAATAATATTTCAATAGTAACATATAGGTGTGAATGAAAAATTGTGGGGTAAAGAAGTGAGCCCAGTTATCATAGAGGTAAATAGGAGATAGTACCCTCAAAATTACGAATGAATTAACAATCGACAGAGAATCTCATAGCTGAATTAAAACGAGATTGTCATTTACTAACGAGCTAGTATGTTGACCAGATAATTCAATTCCACATGTATGTTTTCTAAGATAAAGTTAAACTCTCAGGTAGCACGGTCAAAATGAATTTGACTTTCATCCCATCAAAGAATAGAACACTCTACATTATGAACTAGCTCACGCATGGACTCCCTAACTTGTCTGATAAAGGGAATTTGTCATCCAATGACGGGACACCATGAGAATCTTCTTTTGGACAGGTATTTGCGCTCTACGTTCTCACCACGGTTTAAACTTGGCAGTAACCCTAAAGTTCGAAAATTGCTAAAATTCCTGTGGAAATTTACATTTAAGGTAATAGCTTCTGGCCCGTTTCATGAGCTTATACTGCGGTAGACACGCTAGATTCCACTGATTCACTTTTAGCTTGAAATAGCGTTTTTATCTTTGTTTGTAGATCGAGTATGCCTAATTTGAAGATTAAGCAAGGAGCTTCCTTGAGGGTCATGAAACTCATACAGAGACGCTTTGCTTGGTGGATATGGTCTTGGTGAAACTATAAGATTAAGAATGAGCCCACAACTTCCAATATTACCAGACTTCTTAAACAATAGTGTCCACATGAAACGATCATACTGGGCCGAAATGAAGGAATTCCAAGACCGTGCGACGGATATTTTTGGCCGGTAAAGGCGGACTCTACAAGGGGACCTCACAAATAGACTTTACAACCGGCTCATACCTTTAGAATGGTCTTATAGCACCACGAGCTTCCAGGGTGAAGAAACCTCTCACAAAAATTATCGTAACCTTATCATCATGTAGGAATACCTAAAGCTTTGGAGGTTATGCTATTACCCCAGAAGTTATGGCAAGAAACATTTTCTTGACGTTACGTTACGTAATAATTTGCGCGGTTTGGGTATATGAGCTGGTGACTCAAAGAAGTAGAACTTCACTTTAGGGCTTCTTTCTTTTCCTAGTTTCTACAGCTATCCAAACATAAAGCTTCACTCATAATGGATTTCATGGTCCCATCAACCGTGCTCAACCTCGACAACATCCGTCAAGCGTTGGTGCGTATGGAAGACACTATTGTGTTCGACCTCATCGAGAGGTCGCAGTTTTACCTGTCACCCTCAGTGTACGAGGTAGACAAGTTCAACATCAGCGGATTCCACGGGTCCTTTTTGGACTGGGCCCTTATGCAAATGGAGAGAACAGACTCCCAGATCAGACGGTACGAGGCTCCAGATGAGACGCCGTTCTTCCCCAACCATTTGTTGCCCTCCATTCTTCCGCCCATCAACTACCCCAAGGTTCTTGCCAACTACTCCGATGAGATCAACGTCAACGATGAGATCAAGGACTTCTATATCAAGGAAATCGCCCCCAACGTCAGCTGTGTCATTGGAGAACAGCAGGAGAACTTGGGTTCTGTTGCAAACTGTGACATCGAGGCCCTCCAGGCGCTTTCTCGCCGTATCCATTTCGGAAAGTTCGTGGCAGAAGCAAAGTACCAAGGCGACAAGGAGTTATATCGTAAGCTAATTTTGGCGAAAGACGTGGCGGGAATAGAGGCTTCAATTACCAATTCGACTGTGGAGGAAAAGATCTTGCAACGACTCGTGGAGAAGGGCAGAGCCTACGGAACCGACCCCTCGATGAAATTCAGCCAAAAGCCCCAGAGCAAGGTCAAACCGGAGTTGATTGCAGAATTGTACAAGAATTGGGTGATTCCGTTGACCAAGAAGGTCGAGGTCGATTATTTGTTGCGCAGGTTAGAGGACGACAGTTAGAAAGCCGGGGTGCCTAAGATGCGAACATGTTAAGGTGCTGAGATGAACGAAATAGACGATGGAGTCGAAGGAACGGCTCAATTGAACGTGAAATAAGTGACAGTGAATGATTCAATAAAACGACGTGACTAGAACGCTTAATGATTAGAATAGTAGGAATAGTAGGAATAGTAGGAATAGTAAGAAAAGTAAGAGAAGTAGGAAAGCAGCACTTGGGCTCCAGCGTGAAGTCCAATGCAGGTGGGGCACTTCCCAACTGCCCAAGGTCGTGTCCATCACCAACTAGCACCAACTGGCACCAGGCCGATGAATGAATTCGTCTGCTACGGTATGTGGCCGGGCATTCTGACACTTGTTGAGTCGATTTCACATGCAAATAGTGCTACCACCTGCACCGGGAGCCTTTTGTAGAATTGATGGGGCCAAAAAAAGGGTCCTCGTGGTCCTTGTGCCTTAATTAACCAATGAGAATTCCAAATGAGTCGATACCCCTATTGAGCCCCAAGCTGAGTCTCACGGTAGTGAATGGCAAGGACCCCCGTGGGCTCACCGGAAAGGAAGTGGAGCGGCCCCAAATGCCCCGTAACCAAGCGGTTTTGGACTATTAGAGTAATAGTTCTGAACGGAGGCCCCAGTTCGGGCCCCGAATTGGGGCTAGTTTACTTCGTGGTGCCAAATTTTGGGCTCTCTCGTTCTCTTGAGTCTACGGTGCATTAGAAGTGGTCCACAGTGAACTTGTAGCGGTCCGAAGTCGCTGGGACGTGTGTGGCTAGTATTTCATGGCTGATAGTCAATGGTTGACTATTAGACGTGACCGAAAAGCATAGAGGGCTTTGGAGGAATTTGAAATTCGACTCGACTGGCACGCTGACCATTACTTCTTAAAGTTGCCCAACCTCGTCTGGGACCGAGAACTTGAACCCGGTGATTACTTGGTGTTCTCACAGTGTTCTCGGACTTCAGTGGGGTGGTAGTGATGCGACCTTTGGGACCGTTGAAAAATGCGGGTTACTGATTATTATTTACTGATAGCTCCAACACTGGGTTCTTATCGTCTTGGAGCCTTCTTCATGGTATGGAACCGCAAAACGAAGCCAACTTGGTGTGAAAGAACCTCGGGAATATAGTAATGTATTTATTCCAATGCTGGTAACCGTCGCACGTAGTGGTCCTTCGAGGAACAGATCTGTATTTCCACTTTGGGCTCATTTGAGGCCCAATCCTGAGCCTATTCTTAGTCTCTCTCCGTAATTACACCTCGTTCTGATTCGATCTTTAATTCCTCTTTGGGATCACCACTACTGCGATCTACTTCGGGATCTCCATTGGGATCTGCCTAGGGATCCCCAACTCCGGGCTGGAACCGCCAATCCGACCCCACTGGAAATTATTGTCTTTCCCAGAGTTTATCTCCCCTTATCTTCCTTCCCGCCCATTTGCATCGTATTTATGACGGAATTGACTAATGTGCCTAGTGCCCGAATTTGTTGGTTCTATCCCCGTAACAAACCATTTTCATATGCTTTGGTTAAAACATTCTTATTGTTCCGTTTGGTTATCTGACACTTTTGTTGGCCACGGTGCCTAGTCATGTGCCTCATCAAATATCCGTTTCAGTAGTTCGATACGCCTACAATTGGCTTGGGGCTTGGTGCGATACCGGTGCACGTTGCTGCTTAACGTGGAGCTCACACGTTGATTGGGGTAACACACGTTTCTGACACGTTGATGGCACGTTGATGGTAGTGTTGATTCGGGGTTTCTTGTTGTCATCTGGAACTGTACAACGTGCCCATGCTTGGTCTGGTTCGTGAACTAATTTCACATTACCGTGACGCATACCGTGTTTTGATTCGTGGACCATAGCTTTATATTTCGTAGTACCTGAATTATAAATACACTGGTCAATTTGGTGATCTGCTGCTCGGTATCTGGTTATCTCAACATAAATCATGACATCTATATTAGAGACTATCCAAAATCAATGGGCCTATACATTGGTAGTGGGTGGAGTAGTCACATTGACTGTTCTCTTCGTTTTGGACAACACGTTCCATTCACTCATTTTATTTGCGTGGTCCTGTTTTATAAAGCCGTTAATTCACAAAAAAACGGCAGCAGCAGCCTCCACTTCAAAAAACCAACAACAATCATTAGAACAATTTTACAAGAGTCAAGCTCACATTTATGATACCACCAGGGAATTTTTGTTAAAGGGGAGACGTGAATGTCTTCGTTTGGCTGTGGCCCACTTGCAAAAAAAATCCGATTTGGTATGGATCGATATCGGTGGAGGAACTGGTGCCAATATCCAGCACATGGACGAAATTTTCAAGCTTTCCAAACACTTCAAGGCAGTTTACCTTGTAGACTTATCACCATCTTTATGTGAAGTGGCCAGAAAGAGGTGCGAAAGCCATGGTTGGAAAAATGTCCATGTTATTGTGGCCGATGCCTGTGACTTTGAAATCGAAGAACAATTCGCCGACTTGATTACATTTTCTTACTCTCTCTCCATGATTCCAACTTTCAACGCTGCAATTGACAATGCCGTCACCAAATTGGACAAGGCCGGAATCGTTGCATCTGTGGACTTTGGTATCCAAAACGCTGACACTTCCATGGGAAGAGTCAACACCCTTGGAGGTTCCGTCAACCGGAACCTTCCATGGATCCTGCGTAATTTCTGGAGAATCTGGTTTGAAGCTGACAAAGTGTTTTTGGACTCCGCTAGAAGAAACTACCTTGAGTATAAATTCGGTACTGTCAAATCCATCAACGAGTTCAATAGGTCCTTGGGTAGAATTCCTTACTATATCTGGATTGGGTGCGACAAGAACAAGTCGCAAGCTCTCTTGCACAGAATGAACTGCCTCGCTACCGAATCTCCTTACCTTGCACCTGCTGCTGCCTCCGAAGAAGAGAACTTGGCAATTGTGTCCAAGGGTCACGAAGCAGCCTTGTTGAATTTGCAAAAGAACTTACCATTCCCTTCGCTCTACTACCAACGTGAATACTGGAGAGTTTACTACGATGAGCTCAACTCCGAGTTCGAACAATTCAAGAACCAGTACATCTACGCCTTCACCTGGGAAGACCCAAGAGAAGATAACAAGATCCTCAACCTCTCTTCCAAAGACACTGTTTTGGCCATTACTTCTGCCGGTGACAATATTCTTTCGTATGCCTCGCTCCCAGATCCACCTAAGCGCATCCATGCTGTGGACTTGAACCCATGTCAAGGTCACCTTTTGGAACTCAAATTGGCATGTCTTAAGTCCTTGGACCACCAGCAAATGTGGAACATGTTCGGAGAGGGTAAAATCGCCAACTTCAACGACATCTTGATGGACAAGTTGAGTCCTCATATGTCTTCCAATGCGTTCCAGTATTGGATGGACCGTGGCCAAGATACCTTCTCTGGCAAGGGTCTCTACGATACCGGATCCACCAGATGGGCCTTGAGATTGGCCAGATGGACATTCTCCACTTTCGGTGTCTCCAAGGAAGTTCGTAAGTTGTGTGAATGTGACACCATTGAACAACAAAAGAAGATCTGGAACGAAAAAATCAAGCCTGTTTTGTTCAACCCAATTGTGGCTACCCTTATGGTTGGTAACCCAATCTTTTTGTGGAAAGCATTGGGAGTTCCAGCCAACCAGGCCACCATGATGGGTAACTCTGTTTGGAAGTACGTTGTTGACACTCTTGATCCGCTCATCAGTCGTTCTTTGATTTCCAAGGACAACTACTTCTATTACTTGTGTTTGATGGGCAAATACGCCTACGACAACTGTCCTGACTACTTGACTGTCAAGGCATTCAAGAGATTGACCCTTGCCCAAAACGGTTCCAGCCCAGTGGATAACATTCGTTTACACACCGACTTCCTCAATGATGTTTTTGAAAGATTGTCTGACAAATCCATCACCGTTGCGGTGATCATGGATCATATGGACTGGTTTGACCCTAACGGTAAGGATGCAGCCAAGGAGATCGCCGCATTGAAGAAGTGTTTGGCTTTGAACGGACGTGTTTTGTTGCGTTCGGCCTCACAGCAACCATGGTATCTCAATGTGTTCGAAGAAATGGGATTCAAATGTGACCCAGCAGCTGTTCGTGTCAGTGGAGAGTCTATTGACCGGACAAACATGTATGCGTCTACTTGGGTGTGTACCAAGATGACTGAAGAGAGCGGCGCTGGACGCCGTAGAATCAGCAGTTTGAGAATTTAGAAGAGCGAAAAAGTCCTCACATTCTGTTTGATATTTTGATTCACAAGATTGATCTAGTTTATAAAATAGTTAGAATCAATTGAGTATGTTATAGTTTTCACACTCCACACTGTTGTAGAAAATGAAAGACAGCAACCGGATAGTTAGCTAATTTTGTTCACTTGATCTGCTAACCTCTGGGATCTTCTTGGAGAACACTAGAATTCATTCCTTGGTCTGTTTATAGAGACCTTTTCTTGAAGCATCTCTATAATTTTGTGGTTGCGAAATCTCAATTTACAAGGTGCCATGGATCTGATAAGCTGGTCCGGATTAGGAAGTGTGTAACATAAGGTGCGAGGAGGAGTAGCATCAATAGGAAGCGATGTAGCAGGAAAACTTACTTTGAAGCATCAATGGCATTAGTAATGAAAATCTCCACCCTTAGTTCAGTGAATCACTAACTTCCAATATGTGTGATACGGAGTTCCTACTTATCGCTAGCCAAGCAGCATTCTGAGGAAATACAAATTATTATGAGGAATTAACTATGTGAATTTCACCATGACTTCCAGTGCGACCCTGTTGAATGTGAGCATTCCAATAATCCGGTAAATAGTGGGTTTAAATTGGAACTAGAGTAATCCATAGAAGTGAAATATTCTTCATAAAACTTTCGATTTTGAAGCAATTGTGATCTGAACAACCGGTGCAAATAAATCATTAGTGTGGATGCAAAGTATGATTAATGTATTAGTGTGGCTAACTGGGACCAGTTATACCACCTTGTCCCCTTACCTCAACCGAAGTTACCGGTTAGCGAACAAACCAGTCAAAAAACAACTCTATCTCCAACACCCTACACTTCCAAATCAGCCCCACAGATTTGGATTAGATCTCCCTTCTTATACAATTAATGGCTCATATATGCTCACCTCTATCCCAACCCGCACTTACGTAACCGGTGAATTTCCACAATTACTAATAAGCAGTTGCGATACTTTCTACTCCACTGCCAAAGTAACAGAACACTTACCAAACTCACAATACCATGTTTGAACTCGTGTTCGCTGTACCATTGGAATGCCAGGACTGTGTCGATTCAGTCTCCCAGGCACTTCAGCCATTGGACATCAAGTACAACGTCGATTTGGACCGCAATTTGGTCACCACCAACGGATCAATTCCGCCCAGTGAAATCGTCAGAGCCATCCAACAGACAGGAAAGGATGCCATTATCAGAGGCGCAGGCAAGCCAAACAGTGCCGCTGTGTGCATTTTGGAGTCTTTCAACACCAATGTCCAACCCGTCAAGGGTTTGGCCCGGATTGTGGCAGTGTCTGATTCCGACTTGTACGTGGACTTGACGGTCAATGGTGTACCCAAGGGAACTTACTATCCCAGCATCCGTACACTGGGAAACCTCTCGGAGGGCCCATTGTCTACAGGCTCAGCTTTCTACCAGTTAGACCCAGTGGAGGTGACGCAATCCTCCAACGTAAACACTACAATCAGCTCGGTGGGAGCTGCAATTGTCGAGAACCAAAAGGAGTTGGGTTCAGGGCAGGCATTCCTTCATGCCAACTTGGGCATCAATGACTTAATTGGACGCAGTGTGGTGTTGTCCCGGTTGAAGGACAAGGTGGACTCTGACTCCATTTGTGGAGTGATTGCTCGCTCCGCAGGTGCTTGGGAGAACGACAAACAGGTGTGTAGCTGCTCCGGAAAAACGGTGTGGCAGGAAAGGACCGATGCGCTCCACAGGGGAGCAGCACTATAGGGAATTGGCCGATGAATATGAGCACTCCAAGGCCCAAACTTGAGTACGACTAATGATACATACTGAGTGAACCAGAGCGAGACAAAAGTGTAGTCACCAATTCTTCTATAAATTGAGCGTAATCAATGGAACTACCATGGGGAGACATTGGATAGAGGATCTTTTGTTCACACCTTGGTCTGGCATGCCAAGTGAGACGAGTTATTGACGAGAGAATTGAAATTCATCTAAACCAACCACAATGAGTCAATGAACTTTTTCACCTCATAAATTTTCTTAAAAAAGGAGGATAAATTTATGAGAGCAAAAACAGATGTAGTTCCTCTGTCTGAAAAGTTAATGACATGTAGGTGGTATCAACTACAGTTATGGGAACTTAAAAGGCACTAAACTTATTTCATGATTGCTAGAGTATCACAATGACCGTCTATCTTAGAATACACTGTCTATCATGGAAGACACCGTCTATCAAGAGTAATCAACGTTAGGCCTCGGAATTCTTGGGCCCATCGTTTTCTTGATAATATGGACACCTTTATTCACCACACCATCGTCAAGATTTCTTATCTCTGACCTGTATTTGCCATTTGATCATATTCTTGATCTAATCGAACCAAATCATGATCATTGAGGTCGCGAATTGCTACACCAAATTGCTGGAGGTCGTTTTTTGTGAGACACATGTCACAAACAGAAACTGAAACAGTTAATTGTTTTCCGAATCCTTCTGTCTTAGAACGACTACATCTCCTCGGAAATCCTGAACACACAGGCGTTCAACAAGTAGTGCTAGTTCGTCGTAGGAGAGGATATCAGCGCTAATATGCAGGACTTTAGACATTGGGATTATGTGTGCACAATATATCAAAATGCGGATGAAAATTGAGACATTAGGAAGATGCTACCTCTGGAATAGCTTTTAAATTGAAAGGAACCTGCCAATTGCTGCCTAAGATGGAGGTCACGATACAATTGTTGGAGGCTCGACTGCTAGGGCTCCCGCTCGGGAACATGTACCGATTGTAGGAAACTCAAGCCAGGAGACTTATCGTGGGTGGAAATGGACCATTTCTACTGGAACTTTCCGACAGATAACGGTATTTTGTGGTTGAGGCGTGAGAGAAGACCTACAGAGACTTCTTTCCGAGCTCGCCGTATCGCCTCCGTCTAGCGTATCAAGAGTAGATAAAGTTGTCGGTCTCCCTCAGTGGCTCCCTTATCTTGGTCCCAGCACGGAGTGCACAATGCGGTCCTGCACGTCCGACAATACAACCGTCGAGCCATTCGCACCAACGTCTCTCGCGTGTGCACAGCACATTCTACGGAGAAAGAAGTCACATGAACCACAATCATATTTTTTGCTCGGTTAAACTCATCGATGCTTCTTTGCAGAGGAGCCCTCCAACGTCCGTAGCTCGGTCTGGCGCCCCGTTAACTATGGCGGCCGTCATATGGGGGTGGGGTACTGCGGATCCCAGCGACGGGGAACGCAGGGGGCACAGATCCTGTTAGTAATAATGGCAGTTTGCCACTGGGCCTGTGAAATTCGCAAGCAATGTACCCCAATTCCATGTGCCCTTGACAGTTAGGTATGCGCCAGCGCCGGGCGCGGTCACGTGACCGCGGCCCCACCATGTGAAATGTCCAGGGTCCGAAGCGGGGAACCTATAGTTTTTTCGCAATACTACAATATATATATTCCAGCTTGTTTTCTATGGCACCACAAGCACCATGAGTCCCACCTCCAATAACACCATCAAGCCCAAGAAGTCGACGTCGCCCTCGACGTCGAAGGCCGGCGCCAACGTCAAGCACTCCGCCGCCAGCGTCCACAGCGACAAGGAGTCCTTCACCTTCACCAAGTCCGACCTTGCCTCCGAGCACCATTCCACCCAGTCAAGCGCCCACTCCGTCAACGGAGCAGGCGCTTCCAACGGGCCTCTTATCTACACCAAGATAGAAGACATTCCCGCCGGTGTGGCCAGACTCCGGGACGTGTTCCGTTTGCAGCAAAAGACCCACCCCATCCAGTTCCGTTTGAACCAGTTGAGAAACGTCTACTTTGCCATCAAGGACAACACCGACGCTATCTGTGACGCTTTGTGGAAGGATTTCCAGAGAGTCCCCTCGGAGACAAAGAACTACGAGCTCCTGGTGGGCCTCAACTCCTTGATCCATACCATGGCCAA
Source organism: Suhomyces terraborum (assembly GCA_030582495.1). Taxonomy (NCBI): domain Eukaryota; kingdom Fungi; phylum Ascomycota; class Pichiomycetes; order Serinales; family Debaryomycetaceae; genus Suhomyces; species Suhomyces terraborum. Next base: position 83,258 of record JAKTXJ010000047.1, on the reverse strand, counting down.
CTTGCACAAATGGGTCAAGCCGGACCCCATCAGTGACAAGGGACTTGCCCTTGCCAGAAACCAGGTCTACGTCGAGAAGATCCCATTGGGTGTGGTCTTGGTGATGTCTCCATTCAACTACCCATTCTACCTCTCCATCGGAGCCGTCGCCGGCGCTTTGGCTGCAGGTAACGCCGTTGTTTTGAAACAATCGGAGAGCACCCCACATTTCAGTCAACTTTTCACTGAAATCTTGACTAAAGCTCTTGACCCAGATATCTTCTACGCTGTCAATGGTGCAATTCCTGAGACCACTGCCCTCTTGAATGAGAAGTTTGACAAAATCATCTACACGGGTAACGGAACGGTCGGAAGAATTGTAGCTAAAAAAGCTGCCGAAACCTTGACTCCCGTGATCTTGGAACTTGGTGGAAAGTCGCCAGCTTTCATCTTACCGGACATCACTGACAAAGATATCAAGACAGTGGCAAGAAGAATAGTGTGGGGTAAGTTGATTAACTCCGGTCAAACGTGTGTTTCGATCGACTACTTGCTCATTCATGAATCAGTTCATGATAAAATCGTTAAAGAAATTGTACGCGTCATCGAGGAAGATTTTTACAAGGGCCTCGACAAAGACACACCTCAATTCACACACGTTATCCACGATAGAGCCTACGCTGCTATCGCCAAGATCATTAAAACTTCCAAAGGTAAACTTCTTACCGGAGGTACCGGTGATGCTGAGTCCAGATTCATTCCTCCAACTGTCTTGGATGATGTTGACTGGGAAGATTCTACAATGTTAGGTGAGATCTTTGGTCCAGTGTTACCAATTATCAAGTATTTTGATCTCGAGAAGGCAGTTCGTGAGGTCCAACTTCGTCACGACACTCCATTGGCTCAGTACATTTTCACAAGTAAGTCTGAAAGCAGAAATAAGAACCCACAGCTTGATTTCATTTTAAGATCTATTAGATCCGGAGCAACAATAGTCAACGACTCTGTTATGCACACAGGTTTGGCCAACGCTCCATTCGGAGGTATCGGTGAATCAGGACATGGTTCATACCACGGAGAATATTCGTTCAGAAATTTCAGTCACGAGAGAACAACCATTGAACAGAAGTTATGGAACGATTTCAGTTGGAAAACTAGGTATCCGCCATTCAATAAGAAAAAGGATGAGATAATAAAGACCGCCCATGTTTCTTACAATGACAAGGTATGGTTCGGTAGATCTGGAAACGTTTCGGTTGGTGGACCAAGCACCTTCTTCTCATTCTGGACTGGTGTCGCAAGTATGTCGGCTTTGATCTACTACATGGCACTGGGTGGTGCATGAATATAAGCATCATCATTTGAAATGAATAAATGAATACATTAATATGACTATTACACAACAAACGTGATCATTAGTAATATACAGTAGAGTAGGTAAGTGGCGTTGTGTGCACTGGATGGGACGAAGGCGTTTTTGTTGAAGTTGACTTGTTGCACCAAATGTATCTGGACTCTATCGATAGACAAGAGTATAAGAACAGGTTATTGATCGCGATGACGTGAACTTAAGAATCCATGAAGATGAAGAAAATATCTTATGCTTTATGCTCTTCAACATCTTCTCTTACATGCTTCAAGGAAGACCAAAACTTTACATCTCCCAGCATTATATCGATACTTACCTAGCTATCGATACTTACGTAGCTTCCAAAACAATATTTATTAACGGGAGAGAACATGACGGCATATTAAACATTAAGCGACGAACTGGTTCTAAATAAATGCAAAAGTATCAAAGCTCATCAGAACACGGATGAACGGGTGCGGAATATGATCACTCAGAGATGAATGTAACTTCGTTGAACCCCAAACCGGATTCTTTTTTGGACTCCTCCAAGAAATTTATTTCAAATTTGTTACTGTATTGATAAATGTATGGCTTGGTACCAGCAACTCCACTCACAATGTTTTTGACAAATTGGGGAATCTCAGCCATGACATCAACTCTTTCGATCAAAGTGGTCAAAGGACCAGAAACACGCACCGAAGGCTTGTCAGATTCGCTAGCAGTTTCTTCGGTCTTGTCCTTGATGAAATCGAACTCAATGGACTTTGGAACGGGCCATCCAATCTCATCCACTTCAGAGTCCTTATGCACGACCACATTGTTGATAGTAGCAAGCAAAATCTTCTCATTAGAGGCAACGATACCGATGTTGACCTTGGTTGTAGCGTATGATTTAGGAGTGGTGAATTCCATTTGCACAGCAGCGTAGTTCTCCGATTGGAAGTTGAGGAAGTTCCAAGACTTTGCTGCGTGATGAGGCTTCATTCCCTGCAAAGCCATAACAAACATGGTGAAACCGTCGATGTTAATGGTCTTTTCCTGTGTCTTGACTGAACCTTGGACTTTACATCTTGGCCAGAAGAGATGTCTCATGGATCCCCATGGTTCTTGACGATCGTCTCCGTAATAAGTTGTACCGTCTTCACCAAAGATAACACCTGGAGCTAACTTGTCCACCTGCAATTCCACAATCGAGTCTGGAGTAACAGAAGAACGCAACACGTACTGGTTGTTTTCGGCGTTGATCTCGAATGACAAGTTGTCGGCGTAGAAGTTCGAGCCTTCGGCACGGAAGTTATCCAACTTGGTGGAAGTCCAGATGTTTTCTGGGTTGGATTCGTCGTCAGCATGGAACAACCTGAAGGTGAATTGGGCGGTGGTGTGGACTCCCATCACATTGGAGTGGATGATCTGAGCAAATCCCACCCTGTTGGACTTGAGATCGGTGAAGTAGAACGTTTGGGTTTCCACATTGGTATAGGATGGTTGTTGCCAATTGAAGTCTTTCACGGTGGTTTCTCTGTAAACAGGAGCGCCATTTTTGATGGCATCGGTGATAGGATGGATAGCTTCTCTGCCGTATTCTGGCTCTGCTGTACCGGCAACAGCCGAAAGACCTGATTGGACCCACTTAAGCATGATGAAGGGAGAAAGATAGTGAAGGAGGATTAAGTTGACGGCGAGTTGCTGAGGTCGGCGTCACGTGCCGTGTGTCACGTGCACAAACAGCACGGTGTGCTAACCGAAAGGGATGCAGTGGGCCATGGGTGGAATAATTGCAGGTTAGGGCCAGAAGCCCACAGCATACCTGGCCAAATGCGGCCAATGTTGGTGGACACCATAGGCAATTTGCAAGTTGGCACAGCTAAGCACGCCACTTCTAGAGGTAATTTCTAGACGAAGACATAGAGAATAGAATGGTGAGCTAATTTACAGCAGACGGTAGAAAAATTGCAGTTACTCGTTTACGCTTGAGGAGCTCAGTGGCCCGTTCGCAAAGCTGCAAATTAGAAAAGCAGCAGGTGCAAAAAGTCAGATATCTGCGAACAGGTGAAACTAAGGAGGAAAACAGGTACACACGAATCTGGCCACCGAAGCTAGAACAACAGACGTAAGTGATACCACTGATGTGGGAATTGTTTCGTGAAGGTGCTACAGGCGCGAAACAAGCTGCGCTTGCTTTTCCCCTGGTAAAGACCTCTAGGTTGTATGATATTCGCATCGACCGCAAATTAGCAACATTACCAACTTCTGACAAGAGATAATTCAGGGTTGCAGAAAAGATGAAGGTATTCGTTTATTAATTACTCCAAACTAACGCTTCATTTCGAATTCTCTGGGACTCGAAACTTTCTCGACTTAGTAGAGTGCGAAATAATCAGTTGAGAAATGTAGCCATGAATGTGATTCGATGAGTGTTGTGGGAACGATCTCCACGAGTGGCTTCAACCTGAAGTGAGATTGTTCACCCTGTATTAGATGTAAATATCGTGAGTATAATCTCTGCTTGACCAAAACACACATATTACGAGGACTGAAACCGGACCTGTCAAACGTGTCAAAGGTGCATGTACTTGCAGGTTCAAATGCTTTACGGAAACTCAAGGGCATGGCCAATAGTCTGATCTTTGGACTTACCCCTTGAAGATGTAACTTAATAATCCTTTTCTTATCTGTTCAGAGCAAATAACATCACTCTTTGCAGTGCCAGAAATTAAATCCAAGTGTACATATACACCCAAAATATGCAAAGTATTCTGCATCTCCCATAACTGCAGTTGCAAAAATGGTTTCTATGCTAATTTCCACTCAACATATTTTTACTATACTTACCTGTACTTTATTGACCACTGGTCTTGAAGTTCCTGATTTGGTTGGCTCTCCAGATGTCCCAACTGTAGGGACTAATTCCAATGGGTTCGTCAAGTTCGATCTAGTGAAGTCTGCAATCGTCTTCGAAGAAGATGATAATATGAGCATTGTTGAATCCCTTGGAAAACGGGACACTCCGGCCGCTGTATTGAAAAATCTCAAGTATCTTTATCGTCTTACATTGGAAATTGGATCTAATCGTCAACCTGTTCCGGTTCTAATCGACACAGGTAGCACTCACTTGTGGGTTCCAACAGTGGAGGCTAATAAGAAACAAGGTTTCGATTCTAACAAGTCAACTACGTTTCGGGACAGCGGAATTCCTTCTTTGTTGACGTACGAAGGAAAACATAGTGCTAATGGAACTTGGGTGCTTGATCAAGTTAGTCTCCGAGGTGGTCCAGTATTGAAGTCCCTTCAATTTTCCCTTGCCAACAAAACTTCCAACACCGTCTTTGGAATTATGGGTATAAACGTCCCTGAAAACAAAGGCGACGTTGGGTATGCTAATTTTCCAATTGCCTTGCAAAAAGGTGGTTTTATAAAGAAACTTTCTTATTCCATCTGTTTGAACAGCAATGATTATGATTATGGTTCCATTATCTTTGGAGGTATTGATCACGCTAAGTACGATGGTCAATTGCAGACCCTTCCAATTGTGGACAAGTTTAAGATCAAGGTCAACTTGACCTCTCTCGCTGATGATGAGGGTAATACGTTCCCAGTACAATCTAGTGTCCTTGTTGATAGCGGTTCCGGATTGGTGTATCTTCCTGATGAGACTGTCGCTGCAATAGGGAAATCTTTGAACGGTTCAACCCCCCAAGGAGCTTGGATTCAACTTGCCGAATGCAGCGTACCAGGTGAAAAGTTCATCAACTTCAATTTCGACAACGCTACGATTTCCGTTCCGCTTTCTGAGTTGTATTTCAAGAGCTCCAACGGATGCTGTTACTTGACTATCGTCGGGAACAGCAAAACTAAAGGCACAAATATTTTGGGTGTTCCATTCTTGAGAAGTGCTTACTTCGTTGCCAACCTTGAAGACCGCTATGTCCAGTTGGCTCAATCGAAGTATTCTGTAGATTCGAATATCCTTCCAATAGAGTAGATATCTAGATCTGGAATTTTCAATGAAAGAATATCTCTTCTTTGAGCTTCATAAGACACTATGTAGAGAAGTGCAAGTTGTCAATTTCGCTACAGTGTGGCAATTGGGGCGATTTGGGGCCACTAATAAAGCTCTAACAGGCTCCACATGACTCGGTATCGAGAACAAGTCTACGGAATCTACAATAGTTGGTTTACTTCGATAAGAGCCAAAGTCTCTGATGTTGGAAGTTTGAGGTTGTGCTATTTTTGGCCCACTTGGTGCTCGAAGTGCAGTCGCAACCTCTCCAGCAAAAGACGACATTCCTAAACGGGAACGTAGCACACAAACAACAAGAGGTTAGTGTCAATTTTCACACCCAACCAGAAACACCAACACCCGGACTTCCAGAGCCAAACACCACCTCCGACACCCTGGTGCTCGGTGGCAAATCAGCAACCGAGCAAACAATAGCGGCCACAATCTGAGATGCAGCTGTAGGACTACTGAGGTAGTGAATACGTCGTCATAATTACGTACTTGCAAAGTGCTTTTCCCAAGTGCTCTTTTAGTGCAAATGGGTGCATAAAATTAGAAGTTATTGTGTGCATGGGGCATTGCCGCATCGGGCAATTTTCATGCGGTATTCTCGAACGACCTGCAAGGCGATACTACGGATTTATGGTGGGTTGGGCCTACGGTAATGAAGGAAGGTTTCGGTTTACGGTTTCGGAGGGCCCGCTAATTACATCCGTGGTGGAGTCACGGCCTACGCTCTGGCTGGAGGTGTTAAGCAGGATCGATGCCGACTTGGAAGTCCAAACAGGGACTCCGGGCTGCTCAAGCGAATGGAGGTGGCTGTAAGCCACCGCAACGTCCCGCACAATAGCCCTCATCGCTGGAGCCACCACCTGGTTCCAGGTGGTGGCAGTGGTGGTGGAAGTTCCGGTGCGTGCGTAGCGAACATCGCGGAAAACCCACCGGACCCGGGGTTTCGAAAGAGATACAGCTGGACCACGCTAGAGGCACAGAGCTTAAACTGTTCCAGAAAAGAAGCAGGTGCTAGTCCAGCAGTTTCGCAATACAGGCAAGCACGAAGGGAGCAGTGAGCAGCAACAGGGCCAGAGTTACAGCGACCATACAAGGGGCGGATGGCACGATAATCTTCGGCGAAGGGATGCCCTTGGCGAGAAAATCTCCGTAGCGACGTGGAGGTGCGGCAGCCCTTGGCGCTGGTGAAACGTACCGACCGTTGGAATGGTGAAGTGAGAGTCATGAGGTCGCGGAGTCCTGGAGCCATGGAGTCATGATTCCATCAAAGATCGGTGGGCCGGTGGAATTGGGTGGAATTGATGCCAGAACAATAGGAGCCTGTGACCTGAGAAGCTGCGACCATGGCGCCAAATCCTTGTGCGAGCTTGCTGGGTCACGGTGGTTTGTTCTGCGGCTGGAGTCAGACGTCTGTAGCACTCGGTTCCCTTTGTGCCCGTCCGCTGGTGTCTCTAGACGGTCAGCAAGGGAATGTTGCACGCCAGTGATTTACCGCGATACCGCCAGTAGCAGGCGACTTGAGATTCAGGGCAGCATGTGCGTGCGATCCGATCCTCTCCAGGCCCAGCTTCGAAACATCAGCACATAGAACCGGGTCTGGGGTGCTGGAACCTTGTGGTTCCAGCTTGACGATACAGACGACACCGCAGGCCATCCCGTACCGTCACCCGTATGTCGCCACTTTCACGGGAGCCATAGTTCTGGGGCATTGCTTTGTCTATTGTAATTGTTCGTGTGTAGTTTGTGATATTTGTAGTAGTTTGTGGTAGTTGTAGTAGTTTGCAGTTTGTAGTTTGTGCCCAGTTTGCCGTACTTTGTGCCCTACTTTGGCCCAGTTTGCCCTAGTTAGGCCCTACTTTGGCCCCAGCTCGTGCCAGCCCGCGTCATGGCTTGCTCATGCTGCTTCCCCGTCTGTGGTGCGGTGGTGTGGTAGCACTTCACCGCAATCTCCCTACCGTACGTCGGTAGTATCGGGCTGTCGCTCCAATGGAGCCACAGGCCCCAGCGAAAGTCGCTGAACCGACTCCCAATAATCCCACTTGCTACCGCTGCGCTAATATGGCCCCTCCGGTGCCATTTCTTCCGTAGTCTAGCCCGCAACTGATACACCGCTTCCCAAGAACCGGTCTAGTCCCGAATCTGGATCTGGCCCTGTACCAAATCCACTGCGAACCGCAACCGTGCCATACCTTCTCCTTATTCTTCCCGTTTCCCTGCCTCTTGAGCTGCCCGTTTCCTTCCCCCGGTCCCCCTATCCACTGTCTCCGGTCCCTCCTCACTACGTCGCTTCTTCCTCCACCTCCTCTGTTCCCTCTTCTCTTCACTTCCCTCCCATTCTCATAACCTCTCTTGTTCCTTCCGCACTCTTACACTTACCCTCATTCCTCCTCCGACTCCTCCTGGCCCATTCCTGCACCACTGCCATCTCCCCCTCTACCCCCAGATCGTGGTGCGCAGACTCGATAGGCATTTTCACCACCACAAAAAGAATCCCACTAATTAAGTCACTACCCTGCCAGGTTCTTTCCATCAACTATTCCTTGATACCTCTCCCATCGTCCCGCTTGCTCTCCAATCGCGTGCTCGACTTCCCCTTAGCATCAGATGTCTGCGGTGGTGATATCCAACTTGGAGCCTCCGCTGGCCGGGGCAGGCGCCTCGGGTCACAGGCCCTTGGCTGTTAACATCAAGATGACCCATGAGCTCATGGGCCACTTGAAGTCTTGCTTGGAGCGAGGTTTCAAGCCCAAGTTGATCATCAAGGACGGCAACTACGTATGTATCCCGGAACCACTGGGCCGTTGGCGCTACCGCTGGTGGTGTCTCCCAAGGGCTCCACACAGAGACCCTGATTTCCCGAAACGGGTCGACACCTTGAACTCGAGATCCATGGCCTGCCTGGTCCACGTCGATACCAGCGGGTGTGAACCTCATCTCGTGTGATGCTTTGCGGCCCTTTTTCGCCTGTCTGATGACTCAAATCAGCGCTACCTTCCCTTGGTCCCCCTACAGCAGTACTAACCCACAGTCTCTAAAAATCTCCGAATCCCATGTGTTCCCGTGCCAAAACCTCCCGGAACACCTCAACGTCGACGTATACTCCATCAAAGACTCTCGGTACAACGGCCGGGTGTTGAACAAGCTCAACGTCATTACAGACTCTAAGAAGATCAAGGAATACAACCGTGCGTTGGAGTTCCAAGAGCCCGAAGATTCGGGCGCCAAGTCGCCCTCGAAGTCTCCCGTCAGGTCTCCCATCAAGACGGCCCGAGACTCTCCTTCGAGACCTTCTTCATCTGCTTCGGCTAGATCACTTGCATACCGCACAAGACCCTCAGACTCGGCGGCCCAAGTGACCAACAAATTTTTGCATTTACTAGCATTGGGCCCCATGACCCAAGACCAAATCATTCTGGCAATGAGTCTAGACAAGGCCCACCTGCACTTGATCTCAGATTGCTGTCAAGAATATGACCCCAAGAACACTTTCATCCTGGATGACAAATTTCCTATTTTGGAACGGAAAAAGAGAAGATTGATAAGAAAACGTTTGGGTTCTTACGAATCTGATGATGAAGATGACACCTCCATAGATGCAATGTTGGTCGATAGCGACGAAGATCTTGAAGACGACGACAAGCAGCATTACTCAAGATCTCACTTCATTCTCAAAGACAAATATTACAAGGAATTGAAACCTTGGAGTTGGAAATACTACACAAATTTCGAAAGGAAATTGATCATTCAAAATATTCATCATGGATTAACTCGGTTAGGATATTCTGAAACTCATCCCTTGAGAAAGAAAATCTGTAACGAACCAGAGAGTCTCTCCAGTGACGATGACAAAAAAATACCTACTTTGGGAGGTGGATTTTTGTCTAGTAGCTCAAAGAAAGCTACTTCAAGTTCCAACGTCCCATTCAGAAAATCGTATACCGACTCTCCGAAAATTGCAAACAAGATTGAACTGGGAAAGAGAGGAATCCTGACAACCTCCAATTCTCCAGCAGTTGATAGTCTTCCTGTGAACATTGGAAACTCCAAAAACCTATTCCCAGCCAAGAAAGTCTCAGGAATTGGTTCAAAAAGATTGATATCATCCTCTTCTTCATCTTATTCCTCAGATGAAGAAAAGTCCATCAAAAAGCTCAAGGTCGATCCCTCGACTTCCCCTCCATCTTCTGAAGAACTCGAGGAAGATTCTACGCATAGAAGTATCAGATCTGGTAATCTTGCTTCTAGAAATACATCGGGAACTTCCTCATCGGTTGCTCCTCCAGAAATCAAGTCTGCATCTAAAAGATTGGAGTACTACAATAATTTGGCAGCAAAATTCAAATTGAAGTATAAGGAGTATGAAACTCTTTATAATAAGTTGAAAGTACCCAATTCTTCTGGCCACAATAAAAGTGAAAGTAAAAAAACACTTTTGAAATTATTTGAACTTCATATTACATTGTCTCAATGGAAAAAGAGTCTTTGGGATTATGATAATGAAATCAAGCTGAAGTCTAAAATAATGAATCTTTCTAAACATAAAAAAACCAATTCATTTACAGGAACAAAGGAACTGAGCCCAGTTCCAGTCGCTCAAACATCCAAGGTCAAGTCACAGAGTCAAAGTCCTGCTATTCCTCAAGTGACTAATCGGCCGACACCTGGAAGACCAGTCTTGGTTGCAGCAAGGAAGCCCAGAGCTTTGGACTATTGATTGAGTTTTCGTTCGAGATTCTTCCAAATACAATTATCGACTAATCTTACAATTTTTCATTTACCATTGACATCGCATTTAGTAACTAAATATACTTTTGTAATACAAACATCTGGACTGCAATAAGTCCCAATCCATTTGAGTGATCCACATTTCGTTAACCACCTTTAATCTACCGTAGATGCTTCCTCCTTTCCATGTCAACATCTCAGGATCAAATTCTCTAGGTGGTGGTAATACATTTACCAGCAAAACTTGTCCTTGTTCACATATGGAGTCAACATGATCAAGATCCAAATTAACCTGATTCTTTTTCTCAATTTCTAACATTTCTTCTTGAGTCAAAACGATATCATCGAGCGATTTCTCTGGTGAGTCCCTCTTGGCAGTCTTCAAGTCTGTGATCATTTGCTTTTTGGCTTCTTCTACCTTCTTAATTTCGGCCAACACATATGTCACAATTTGATCAAGACCACTGTTCGACAATAACTTAGGTCTCCAAATATTAATTCTGTCAGACAATATCAAATCATAGCCAGGAATCTTTGCAAATCCACCACCAACAATAAGTAAATTATCGTAGAACTTTTTAATCTTACTCAAATCTGTCGTCAAGGCGGCATTGGTAATAGATTCAATAATGGCCTTCTCAAGTGGAACATTGTGTATATCTCTATCGAGTGACTCGTCTTGACTAGGAGTACCCGTCGTTTTGTGGAGTCTATTTTCAGCAATCTTGATCAACAAGTCTTCTTCGGTTTGATCAGCATACGATAACTTAGTCTTGAGATCGTCCTGTGATTTGGAACTTGGGTTGTTGGCCTTGCCTGTGTATTGGTCGGTTGATTTTTGGAAGAGTCTTCTGATGTGAGTGTTTGTAGCGGATTGTGATGATGCTAAGGATGGTACAGATGATTTGGTCTTGCCAATCTGGAACACTTCAGGATAAAATAATCCAAGGGGAGCCAACATGACCTCATCAAATACTTTGAATTCGTATTTTTCTGTTGTTTCGAATGGTTTCCTCTTGTAGAAATTATACAATTGTACTGCAATGTCAGCATCTTGGAAGGTAGCAAAGTTGTGCTTCAAAGATTGAGCCAATTCCCAATCATCGACTCGACTCCCTAAGTCAATATCTTTGTATGGGAACGAACTTTCCAATAAAAATTTCATGAAGGTCTCTGTTATATGATCACCTCCATAATTCAAGTGTACTCTTGAATCAGGAATGATCATTCCTTCATCAACACAAGAGATCGAAGTCGTATGAGCACCCACATCGACAACACATGCACAGGTAGCACCAGCTCCGAATGTTGCTGCTACTGCTTCTTGGATGATTCCAACTCTTCCAAAACCGACAAACTTGAACAAGATATCAACCCAGGTCTCCACATAACCTTTATCGTACATATCTGGGATGATCAACATCACTTTCAACAGAGACAAATTTTTGATTTCGAGCTTTTCCAATGAATCCAGAATGATATTTGCAAGATCGCCAACAATTTCTTGAGGCGAGTTATAATCATTCGAGTGTTCATTAAAAAATCCATTCACAATTGGATAACGAAGGGTCCATTCATTATACTTATTTGGATTTAATGGCAATTTGAGTGCATCTTCACCAACCACATACTTTTTCTTTTTGAGTTCTGGGTCTTCAACATCCAACCATTCTTTTTTGTTTGGATCGTTGTGGTCCGCTATTTTTTCGGGTGCTTGCTTCTTATTATAATTCGTTGCTGATTCTCTTGAATTAGGCAAAATTCTTCTCTTGTAGAATCTCATACGTGCTTTAAAATCTTTGGTAACAACAGCCTTATTTTCATCAAAGTTTTCACCAAAGGTCACATCCCCATTTTCATTATGTTGTCTCACGGGTCTTGCAGTATCGACAACTTCCTTAGGAGTGTTTGGAATTGCTATGACTGAAGGGACAGTTAGTGGAACAGCATCAGTGGCTCTTCCAATTCTGAGGTATGAAGAACCTGGATGGATTATGATGGTATCATGACCAATTTTTGCTTTCTCCTCTCTACTTTCCTCGGTTTCGTTCTCCTCATCATCGTCCTCTTCTTCTTCCTCTGGTTCTGCGATGTTTGCAGACGAATTGTTCTTTTTCTTGTTCATTTCTTCCTCTATATCGTTTAAGTTGAAGTTATCGAAATTCTTTGCACCCTCTTCCTTAGAGGCATTGTTATCATTCTGCTCGGCGTTTCCGTTATTCGTCTGAAGGAACTTCTCTGTTCTCCAGTTTCTAATGAACGAAATCTGTTCATCTTTCCTCAAATACTCTGTGAAGTAGTTCTTTTGGTTGATGAGAGGAATTGGCTTGACCAGTGTCAACCCAAATCCATTCTTCTCTTCGAACCTTCCAATACCGGTTTTTTTCAAGTTCTGAGCAATGGTGGCCGCAGCCTTGAGTCTTCCCTCCTTCCGACGCTGTAATACTTCGGCGCTGGCCTTTTTGGATGCTGCCGCCTTTTTGGGTCTTTTAGTCTCAGGAATGTCCTTAGAGTCTGTTGATTCGGTCTTGATGGACACCGCTTCGGCATCTGGTGTCGCCTGCTGGTGATCTTGCGATGCCTGGGGGGAGGACATGACGGATTGGGAGTGGTTGTGGAGTAGATGTGAACTTGATGAAGATTGTAGGTAATTTGGTGGTGGTCGTGGTGGTGGTGTTTTTTCCAGCGCGTCGATGATAGTGAGAACAGGTCCATTTTGGTGATGAGAAGTGCGGAACCAGAAATGGTCTAGAGAGAGGTTTAGCAAAGAGACGGATTTGGAAGAGGAAGATCTGAGTTAGTAGAATTATGTAAATACAATTGGGAGGATTTGTGTGATACATAGGTTGAAATGGAGTACTCTAAGAAGTTACTCTGTATCAATTGGTGATGTTTGTGGTGTACATGTTAAGATGTATAGTGCACCTGTTTGACGTTTTATCGGTAGTTCGACACTATAACAGGTCGTGGTGAAATTTTTGAAAATCAATTCGATAGGGTTTCTATGAAATTTAATGGTCGTGATGTTTATGAAAAAAGAGGAAGAATTGGCAAATTTTGTGAAAGTTGAAACTTCCACTTTATAGGGCCTTCAGTTGGTTGAAAATTATTGCAGATGGTATAAGATAGTGCGAGAGTGAGTGTGAACTGAGAGTGAAAAATTTGGACTTACTCACTAAAATTAACCAGTGTATGAGCCAAATTGAAAAGTAGCACATGTTGATCAACGAATTTCAAATCGGACCATACAATGGTATGCTGAGGAGTCATACTACTTTGCAAAAGAGGATAAAGAGTCATGCGAACACGTTTCTGAATAAATCCAACAGAAATGGTATTGGTCGCTCACATCAATTGAAAAACACCTGAGTGGTAATTTCTCAACCAACACGATTTACCGGAAGTTTCCTCTCATTTTCTCTAACTGGGTTTATGCTGTAACTCTATTATGAGTGAAATATTCTGATTTCCTGTTTATTCTAATTTTCACAGTTTTCAAATAACCGATTTGTTTGCTTCTTCTTGATCTGGTAACAAAAAAGGGCCTCTTCATAGGCAAAGTTTTACTCTGTACTATAAAATCCATGAGAAGACTCTTCACGGCTGATTTCTGTCCACATTAGTTTCTACCACCAATAGCAGGCTCCCAAGTGTCCCACTTAACTTTTTTTCAGCAAATTCGGCCAATTGTCACTTCCAGCGGTTCTGCATCCCACAAAAGCCTCGAGTGGCCCAAAACTAGCCATCGTGACTTACAACACCCCGGTACTCAACTTTTATGCCCCGGTGCCCGTCCTGCATGCCGCGTCCCATTTGACGGGTTTGGTGACACTGAAAGACGCATGCAGGAACCAAGTACCGTTGGAAGAGCCGAATTCGCCTGGCTTACCCGAAGCTGGGATTGATGTTTTCCAACAACTCGCCCCATTGACACCTCAGAGAGTGGCCACATGCGATGAGGAGTCTTCATACCTCTCTATGACCCCTCCAGCTCTCGTACCGGCCTATCTTCTAGTTGTTATCTCAGTAGAACTATACTATGCACCTCTGACACACTGCTCTGGTAGGCGTTGCCAGCCAAACAAAAGCCAACTCTACACGTCCCATACACCTTGGACCGGCCTGGCGTTCCCCTCATTGCAATCCACCACCTCAGGCTCGACAAACTACCGCATCTATTATGATTTACTAGTGTCCATAGTCAGTGCTGGGCCGCACCGATTTGCCCCGGGCCCAGGTGACTGGGCCCGAGGAACTTCTTACGGTGCAAATTGGGAGGGGATCCAACGGCCCCAATTTGCATGGATCGGAAGCTCCAAGTCGGCAGAATCCAGCTAGACCTCTGTGAAAACAGGGAACTGGTCCAATTGGCCCCAATGGGCCACGTCTTCCGTCTTCTTCAGCACTGCTGAGTTCCCGTATTCGGGTTTCCATTTGCTCTGGCTGCAACTCCGAGTCGCATCCGTATTGCCCGGCCCTTACATCCAATTCTTGCCCGTCCCCTCTCACGTGGCCCCAACACACTCGGACACAGTCGGCAGGCGCACGTGACGAGCTATTGATCTGGCCGAATTCAGGCCCTCCAAAACACCCAAGCACCCGTAGGACCGCCTCCAAAAGCAGCAATTGGCCATCTACGAGTGCCCCGTCGTAGCCTCTGCTCCAAACACGCCTCTGCCACGCATGGGGGGCCCTTTGGAGCAACGCCGTTGGAGGTGTCTCCCGGGTTCAAACTTTTCGGCGCGCGCACGACACGCACCCGACGAGAGCTCCCATCCCGCAGTACTGGCCCCTGCCACGACAATACACCTTCAAATTGTTGATTCGGTTTTTTTACTTCCACCACCTGAATTTCATCTATCCACCATGTTGAACAGACAATTTGTCCGCAGCTTCTCTGCAGCCAGACCCGCCAGAAACTACGCCTCAACCATCAAGAACTTGAAGGTCAACGCCGACACCAAGGTCATCTACCAAGGTTTCACCGGTAAACAAGGTACTTTCCACGCTGAACAAGCCATTGCCTACGGTACCCAGGTCGTTGGAGGTACCAACCCAAAGAAGGCCGGCCAAACCCACTTGGGCAAGCCAGTCTTCGCCAGTGTCAAGGACGCCATCAAGGAGACCGGAGCCAGTGCCACCGGTATCTTCGTTCCTCCATCCATTGCCGCTGCCGCCATTGAAGAAGCCATTGAGGCCGAAATCGCCCTTGCCGTGGCCATTACCGAAGGTATCCCTCAACACGACATGGTCAGAATCGCCCAGATCTTGAAGACCCAATCTAAGACCAGATTGGTGGGTCCAAACTGTCCAGGTTTGATTGCTCCAGAACAATGTAAGATCGGTATCATGCCTTCCCACATCCACAAGAGAGGTAAGGTCGGTGTCATCTCCAAGTCCGGTACCTTGACCTACGAAGCCGTTGCCCAAACCACCGCCGTTGGCCTTGGTCAATCTTTGGTGATCGGTATGGGTGGTGACCCATTCCCAGGTACCAACTTCATTGACGCCTTGACTTTGTTCCTCAATGACCCAGAAACCGAGGGTATCATCTTGATCGGTGAAATCGGTGGTACTGCCGAAGAAGAAGCTTCTGAATTCTTGAAGCAATACAACTTGACCAGACCAGAGGGTCCAAAGCCTGTTGTCTCCTTCATTGCCGGTGTCTCCGCTCCTCCAGGTAGAAGAATGGGTCACGCTGGTGCCATCATCGCTGGTGGTAAGGGTGACGCCAAGTCCAAGATCGCTGCCTTGCAATCTGCTGGTGTCGTTGTTGAGCCATCTCCTGCTAGATTGGGTAACTCTTTGTTGTCTGAGTTCAAGAACAAGGGTTTGTTGTAAACGCGCTCGCCTCACTTAGCTCTCGGTTAGCTTAGTTACTACACAATTGCCGTGAATCGGCCGCTATAGACTGCTGTAGAGACTGAAGGCATGGCCATCAGTAGTTTAGCCTAACTTGTAGGGCCAAAGATATCTCGTGTTGGTAAGTGCACTACCTCTCATGAAAAATTTGGATATTTCTGAGCACATCAAAACTTCTACCACCATTAACTCCACGAAAATGAACACTTTCAGAGGCTCTTTGGCAAGAATGGCGTCGCGCCCTGCGCAGATTGCACGTACCAATGTGACCTCCATGATTCCAACTTTCAGCATATCGAGGGCCTTCTCACAAAGTGCAGTGGCTTTCAAGACAAACACATCTACTCAGACCAAAGCAAACGTTCATGATTTGGACACTTTCTTCAAAGCCATTGGCAGGGGTACCATCGATCACTTGGACACATTCGAGGGTGATTTGAACAAATTCCTTGGAACCTCTTCCAAGCAAATGAAGAACTTGGGCATAGACGTATCCACCAGAAGATATATGTTGAGATGGATTCACAAGTTCCAAAATGACTTGGAACCATTAAGGGAGCATAAGAGAGGTAAGAAGAAGAACGGAGGTGAAAGAAACGCCAAGACTGTGTTGGCCAAGAGAAAGGCCTTGCAGAAATTGGAGGAGAAGGAGAAGTTCAAGCAAGAAGAGTTGGATGCAGAAAACAGAGGTGAGAGAGAATTCTAGACGAATTAGCTTTACCATCGATACACTTTTGAAAGTCCGTACGGCACCTTTGGCTACTCCTAGCTCAATTTGATGGGGTATGAAGCATAGCTGAAATCATCATATACATTTGATTTCACCACCTCTTGAGTCGAAACAAGAGTTTCATGATTTCCAAAACTTTTCCAGGCTTATAGCTACATGTACATACGATTAATCACTTATAAACCCGGTCCTACTGTCGTAGATGGAGATGCCCTTCAGGTGTATAAAAGCAACTTGTGATCACGTGAGTATCTTCAAATCACGTGATCATGTGCGCAAGCGTGTTTGTTTACCAACATGAAGAGCTCTATCAACTAGCCATGGACCCCATGGATGAGGCTCTAAGCGCCTTCATATTGTCCCGAACGACGAACCCGTTGGTGAATTCGAAAAAATTGAACTACGCTCCGCAAAGCGCCAAGGAAATCGGTCAATATGCTCTCAATAGCATCTCAAATACCGTGTCTATGAAGGCAAACAACAACCATCACGCCATATCGAAGTGCTTCAAAAGCTTGTATTTGATTCCAAGAGCCACAGAGCAGTTTATTGAGGTCTTCAAAAGTCACCATGTCTTCATTATACATCTTTTACAGAAGAAAGCATTGGCCAATGCCATGGAAGAGATTGCTAGTTTATACCAGGGTCTCAATAAAGTAATCCATGAAAGGTCCATAACACAAGAAGTACCGACGATTGATGAGCTTCTTATAGGTATAGATTATGCCCAGAACACGAAGTACTCACTCATAAATTTGGTGGTTGCATTCCACTACGTGCTCCTACAAGGATTATTGCAGTATTTGTCTCATCATATGGCCAAAATCGCTTCTGGTCACGACAAAAACATTTCCCTCGACGTGCTAAAATTAGTCCCAGAAATGTTCCTTTCATCGCATCGTTTTACGAAGTGGATTGAAGCCTCATATATCAACAAAGAAAACAGAGTACGATACCAAAATAATAACATCAAGATGATTAAAGGCTACATAAAAATATTAGATTCGATACTAAGAAGCTCCGACTATGAGAATTTCGAAGTATCCAAAACTGCATTAACTATAAAACTCGTTCAATTCACTGGTGATGTTACAATCATTAGAAGCGTAACCTCGGCATCACAACTCCTACCTTACTTCGATGACATCAGGGCATTGAATGATGCTAGATATTCTCCAATATTCGAAATTATTGAGTCAACTTCGTCAGATTCCCAAACATTAGATGTGGTCCTCAAAGATATGATGGCTGGACTCAGCCTTGGCAGAGTCAATCAGTTTAATCTTTTTTTGATCAATTCGGACACAAGCATGTTACGAGATGAGAATATTTTACTGATGATGAGGCAAATCAAATTGTTTAACAATCCTGAAACCTTCATGTATATGAAAGTTTTGATAGCCAGTGTCAAAAGTTTTAGCATGGAAACGAAGAGGTTATCCAAGTCTCACTTATTATTGCTTGATCCATTTATCATTTTCTTGAAGCAAATAATGGAGGATACTTCCACCCATGATTCTGTATCAAATATCCTCACGCTTTTGTTCGATTTATTTAAAGACTTCAAGCAATTCAAAAGAATCAGGAATCTTGCAAATTTGTTTTATAATATCGGAGCAAAGACAAATAATAATAATGCATACGAGCTTGCAATTAAGTATGAAAGCTTCATATATGACAAGTCTCCCACCACAGAAAATCTCGATCATTTCAAAACCAAGGTTCAAAAAATATCTAATATATTATGTTCTAAACTGAATGAACCACACTTTTCATCCATAATATTGAATTTTTTACAAGCGATAAGGACTGAATCGCATGATGTGGATCCACAAATAGCCAATGCTATATCAAAAAACCTACAATACTCTGAATCACTTATGTTTGCAATATCTACCATGCCCAATTTCAGTGACCAATTCAATTACAACCTTATTGTCCTAGTGTTCAAGTATCTAGAGAAGCTTTCTGACTCGGAAGTTAAGACAAAAGCTGCAAATTTCATCATGCGCTCATTCAAGTTCGAAAACAAACAGCTCGTTTTTAATCTTTGTTATCATTATTTCAGAATTAACGGGTTGACAGAATACTTGCTTATCGATGAAATTCAAATAGACTACAAAAATCCAATGCTATCTTCTGGAATTCTAGTGCTCCAATTAATTCATGGTGCTTGGAGTGAAGAGAAGCTAAGCACTGCTGTTGACTTGACATTAATGTGGATTGGATTTCTGAGTATTGATTCGATTCTTGATTTGGATATGGAAGTTTTTAGACTTTTACTTATGTTCTTGAAATTCAATGGTTTGACTGGTGAATGCATAAACTTAATAAGACAGTTTCAATCCAAATTTCCCAATTCCAGCCTTGATTTATTTTTGGAGGCCGAAATTAGTCGAGGTTTGTTGAAACTATCCTTGCTTAATGATGCCTCCAAGAATATATCTAATTGGAACACCATATTGAAACGAGACTCTGTTTCCTCTATACATGAAGTTCTTGAATTTAATATGGCTCAATTGGAGCATAATATTCTCGCAAAAAACTACGTGCTTGCTAAAGAAAAATTCACCAAAATCTTGAAGGTTTTGAGATCAAGACCAGACTTTGACATGTCTGCAAATCACAAAATGGCAATTAGTACCAAGTTGCAAAACATTTCGTTACTAGCCAATTTTCAATTAGTTTCCTCCATGTTTAATACTCAACTTGAAAATCAAGCAGAATCTTATTCGAATTTGAGAGTGTGCATCAAACTTCTATATTCAATAATGAAATCCAAAGTTACTAATATTCCATTGCAATTATACCTTCAAGTGAGATGGAATGCTTACGTATTGTTAATTCAGGCATACAAAAGTATCTTGGAATTATTGAAAAAAATGGGACTTTCAAAGGACTTCAATTACTACTTAATAGAGTATAAGAAGACCAACGACTCATGCATTTCGCCAATATTGAAGTGTATCAATCATTTTCAAATAAGCTTCTATAATATTTTATTGCAGAATGAAGAAGAAGTTAAGATCCACTACAATGCAGCAATTTCTCTCACAAAATTTGTTATTGTCAAGGAAAACTTGTCTGTCATCGAATTGGGTGGTAAGATTCACCAAATATTGAACAAAACCGTGAGTGGAAGAGTTCCTATCTCCTCATCTCTTGAAAATATTCCCATGAATATACTTCGGAGATTATTCAAATATGAAGACTTCAAGGATATTGACACTTTTATTGATATTCATTCAACTCAATCGTGCAATCTCCAAATTTCTTCGAATGACTTCGAAATTCCGAAAGCTCAAATAGATGCAACTTATAAGCAATTGTTAAAACTTCCAAATTTTGAATATTTGAAGGATTCGGTAAAAACAATTCCCTCGATAGTTTCAGATGGTGTCTGTGATTTGAAAGCTTTGTGTACTGATATTCTTGACAAGCTAGTTCACTACAAAGAATACATGACTTGCAACATCACTGCTGCATCCAAACTTGCAGTTTATGAACTAAGGGAGTTCACATCTGTTTTCAATATTTGCGTTTCATTATTATCATCATTGTCCATACTAAAGCTAGAAACATCATTGTTAGTTGATCTATACTACCTTCATGAATTCACTAGAACCATCCCTTTCCTTAATGAGAGGATACTCAGTCATGGTGCACAAGGAACTGAAGACTTGCTACCTAAAGAAATCGACATTTCGGGCCCACATCGTGATTTGAGATTTTTCAATACATCAATTTCCTTCAATATTGATTTGAACTTATACCTCCCTGAAAACTGGTCAGTTGTATCTATTGATATTTGCGAAGAAAGTGGAGACCTCATTTTGTCCAAGTTTTCAAAAGGTGGCAGTCCATTTTTCATCAGATTGCCATTGAATAATAAAAATCAGGAAAATAGTATAACCTCATTTTCTGAATTGAGAGAAGCATTTCAGAACATTATAAGGCAGAGCAATCTTTCTACGAAATCAGCTACCACCTCAGTGATCAAAACAAAAGAAGAAAGAAAAAATTGGTGGAAGCTAAGATTTGGATTGGATTTGGAAATGAAAGATTTGATAGATTTCGTTGAAACTCAATGGCTAGGTGGGTTTCAATCGGTATTTTTCAATCACAAAGATGATATGGTTTTCCAGAAGTTCAAGATCGATTTGAATAAGATTTTCGTTGCACACCTTCCCAGCAGAAGTAGGGTCCAAGTTCAAACTTACATGGATTTTGATGAGAATGTTTTCAAAATCTTTTATGACTTGAAGCAGTATGACCAGCTGAAAGTGGATAGTTTACTCTACTACATCATAGATACCTTAAGATTTCATGGAGAAAATAACAAGTACGACGAAATCAACTTCACTAAGTTTCACAAGAGTATCGTGGTTTTGTTTGATAAATATTTCAACTTGAGAACTAAGCATCATGGGGACCATGTGGTTTTGATTCCAGGCAAAGGGTGTTCATTTTTTCCTTGGGAATCCATGAGTTGTTTGAAAGACAAATCTGTTTCTAGAATGCCATCAGTCAGTTTATTGTTGAAACAACTCGAGCAAAGAAAGAGCTTTTCAATAGATAAAAGCTCCAACCTATACTATGTCATCAATCCAAGTGGTGACTTGGTACGAACTCAAGAAAGACTTGGCCCCAAGTTTCTTTCAAACCCCCACTGGTCTGGATTGGTTGGTTCGAAACCCAATGAGGAAGAATTTTTGGATGATTTATTAAATTCTAATTTGTTCGTCTACCTGGGACATGGTGGTTGCGACCAATACTTCAGAACATCCACCTTATTCAAAAAGTGTCTACCTGAAGGACCTCAACTACCACCTAGTTTGCTTATTGGATGTTCCTCTGGTGTCCTCAAGATGAACGGATACTTGGAACCCAACGGAAATGTATACAATTGGATTTTATGTGGTGCACCAATGGTGTTGGTCAATTTATGGGATGTCACGGATAAAGACATCGATCTGTTCAGCTTGTCGGTCTTTGAAAAATGGGGACTCTTCGGAACCACCTCCACAAACCTTTCAATCAGTGAAGCAGTGCTTCAAAGTAGACAGAGTTGCAATTTGGTTTACTTGAATGGGGCAGCTCCCATCTTGTATGGCATTCCATTTCTGCTTCAATGAATTCGCATAAATAGTACCATATAGTCACCTTAAGAAAATTACTCCGTCTCACTAATTCTCCAAACCCGTAGTTCGATATTCAGCTCTCGAATTTTGAAATTTACACTGAAATACCTCTGCATCTCTCCTGATTCTGACTCGAAATTGAATCATAATCACAATAGAATTTTGTTACTGTCCCCCTATGAATAGCAGAACTGGTTGAATTAATTTGGCACAAATCTTACGAAAAGGCAACTTGTCCGAGCGGTTAAGGAGAAAGACTTGAAATCTTTTGGGCTATGCCCGCGCAGGTTCGAGTCCTGCAGTTGTCGCTTTTTTTGCATAACGAGAAGTGGATAGAAGAATCTCATTGGCCCTAAAAGTGTGTAAATTTTCTTAAACAGGCAACTTGTCCGAGCGGTTAAGGAGAAAGACTTGAAATCTTTTGGGCTATGCCCGCGCAGGTTCGAGTCCTGCAGTTGTCGCTTTTTTTGCATAACGAGAAGTGGATAGAAGAATCTCATTGGCCCTAAAAGTGTGTAAATTTTCTTAAACAGGCAACTTGTCCGAGCGGTTAAGGAGAAAGACTTGAAATCTTTTGGGCTATGCCCGCGCAGGTTCGAGTCCTGCAGTTGTCGTTTCTTTTTTGGCTATTGAACGTGTATTTCTATTGTATTTTCTATTTGAGTGTTCGTTTGGCAAAAAACATTGAACCAAGTCTTCGAAAGATTGAGGTTTCTGATTGGAGAATTTGCCATAGTTTCAAGATGGCAGCGAGAGTTGAATAAAATGTATATTATTAAGTAATTTTTCAGTTATCTCAAGTAGAGTGTTTCTTAATTAGGCAATTTGGCATATCTGTGCTTTTTCTGCGATGAATTTCTTCATTGCATCAATTCGATCAAGTCATCTAATGCAGCAGCAGTTTCAGATGGACTGGCAATCCAAACGGTACAAGCACTCAATCTAGCCTTGAAATCATTGGCACCCAATGATGCGAATTGATCACCTATGTGCAAACTTTCACTCTTTTGGATGGGGCAGATATGATTGAACGATTCGTCTTTGCACAAGTATTTTTGTAAGGACTCCACTCCAATACTCTTGTCACCAATGTCGACCCAAACGTCGGAACCTCCATTGAATGCACAAACTTTGATATCGTCTTCAGTACTTAATACTTGAGGATCGTATTTGTCCATGAATTCTCTGGTGACTAGATCTTCAGAAGTGTGTGCAACTAGCTCAGAGAGCTTGAGAGAACATGAGAGAACCATCTCTTCCAAATGTTCTCTCAAAATCTTAAAGCCTGCATTGGGGATAATACCTGTTGATCTCTCCTTCAAAATAATCGTAGTGTGGTCCTTCAAGCCGAACTTCTCTTGCAAGTGAAGGAAATGCTTGTGAATGGTTTTCATGATGTAATTGACCTTCTCCTTATTCCATTGTTGGACCACAGGCAAGTACCACTCGTCACCCTCGATGAATCTGAAAGTGCCCAATTCGCAACTATATCTGAACAAGTAGTTCGACTCTCCACCCATAATCAACAAGTTCTCTTTTTGTTGGTTTGTTAATGTGGTATTGTGGTTGATAGCATCGATCAAACCCTTCAATCTCTCGTGATATTTTTCGGCACCCAGCTTTCCAGGATAACCAGCAGCAGTGACCACACCAACGAAAAGATCCAACTCAAGTAACTTTACCAATCTCTTCACAATAGGATCATCTTCGTGCAACGATTTTCCGTCGTCGTAGAGAGTCACATCTCCGTCGAAGGTGATAAGCTTGAGTTTCGTACCAATGTGTAAATGCTGCTTGTAGATCTTCGTCAATGCCATGATCTGGGCGGTGTTTAAGATCATTCTGACGTCATTGAAAGAAGGACTCACAAGTCTACGCTTGGAGATACCTCTTCTGGAGTCTTCGATCAAGAACGCTTCGGACAATGGAAGCAGGGTGAAGAACTTGCCGACCGAAGGGACCAACCGGCGCAATCTGCTGCTTGCCAATGCCTTGTTGGATTTTTCGCTTGCTTGGTCGAGCAAAATTGTGTGCTCTATGAGCTTCTCCACATCGTCGAAGATTTCCTTGTAACGCTTCTGGCACTCCTTGGCGATCTCGGAGTCCTGTTGCACCAAGTACTCCTCGTACTCCTCCACGGTGGAGTATTTGTGGACGGCGAGCTTGGAGTAGTTCTGCACATCCGCATGGAGCACGAACGGAACCGCCAAAAGACTCTTGATCCACTCGATAAACTCATCACGACGGTGACTTTTCAATGCGTATTCCACTCTGTACCTGGAGGTCATGGTGAGGGCGACTGGTTGGTGATATTTGTTGCTGGGAGTAGTAGGCGATGTTCAAGCAGGGTCCAATTGGAGTGCAATTGGGGTTTAGTAGAGAAGATCGACGTTGATTGGCTCGTGCCCACTGGAAGCACGTTGTTGAGATAAGAAAGAAAAGAGACTTGTGGTGAAAAGGGACGCACCAAAATGGAAGGCCCCAACTAATTAGATCCAAACTAATAAGGTGCGATAAGCGGGGGAGAACGGAGTTTTTCTATGGGAGCCATACAGGTTGATTTAGGAAGAGGAGAGAAAGCTTCATGACAGGAAGTGATGGTTTCAGAAGGAACATCGGCCATTGGCAGTGGTGTAAAAAGAACTTGGTGGTGGTGATGAGTACTAGTGGAGTGTTGGTGGCCTGGGTGGTGGTCTTGGTGGAGCTAATGGCAGACTTATTGGAGTCTTTGGTGGAAATCTCAGGCACCAGCTCGGAGCGTGGTAGCATGGGTCCGAAATAATGCCGAACGGTCTAAAAAGCTAGTGGTATTTAGCAAGACACACCGAAATCGTAGTGGCTACAGGGAGACAAGAGGGTGAAAAATGAGCAAATGGAGAAAGTGGGTGCTCTTTTCTTCTGTATAGGTCTTGCTGAGGCTCTGTGGATGTATATGGGTGGTCCGTTGAGTCTGGGTGGTCTATTGAGTCTTGCTTAGCTGTCTCTACTGCCGTATTCACCGTACCGTGAAATCATCTCTTATCAATTTGGAAATTCGCACTGAAATTTTATGGTGGTTATGTTGTTGGTACCATCAATTCTATTATTTTTCCAAAAACCTCAGTTATTTGCAAAATAGCTTCAAATTCATGCACCAGCTGGAACTATACAGGAAACAGGGTGCATGGATGAGGTCAATTATAATTACACGTCTTTTTCATGTACTGGTTGCATGAAGTATTCCGCAAGTGTGATGTTTCACTTATTAATTCTTCAGACAACTCGATCTTCTCTTCTGCTACGCTGCTGCAATGATATCAGCTATTTCATACCTTCCATTATGTTATTTTGCTTCTATAATACATTACAAACCTTGTTGAGCTCTTCTTCTGTCTCTCTCCTCGGAAATAGACAACTTGATACCCTTACCCTTTGGCAAGGAGACGTATGGCTTACCAGCTTCGGTACCAATGACGAAAACGTTGGACAATCTGGTGACGAAGGTGTTCTCCAAGGAGTCCTTGATGTGGACCAAGTCGAAACCTCCCTCGTGCTTTTCTCTGTGGGTGATAACACCAACTCTACCCATGTTACGACCACCGGTGACCATAACCAATCTACCAGTGTCGAACTTGATGAAGTCAGTGATCTTACCAGTAGCCAAGTCGATCTTGACGGTGTCGTTGATCTTGATCAATGGGTCTGGGTATCTAAGGGTTCTACCGTCGTGGGTAACAACGTATGGAACACCTCTCTTACCCAATTGAACCTTCTTGACCTTGGCCAACTTGTAGGAAGCTTCCTCAGCAGTGATTCTGTGGACAGCGAATCTACCCTTGACATCGTAGACCAATCTGAAGTTCTCGTTGGTGGCTTCCAAGGAGATGACATCCATGAAACCGGCTGGGAAGGTGGAGTCAGTTCTGACCTTACCGTCGACCTTGACGTGCTCTTGCATCAAGATAGCCTTGACTTCTCTTCCGTTCAAAGCATACTTAAGTCTGTTTCTCAAGAAGACGACCAAAGGCAAGGATTCTCTCAACTTGTGAGGACCAGCTGATGGTCTTGGGGCGTAGGTACCGGACAATTTGTCCAACATCCAGTGGGATGGGGCGGCTAATCTCTTCAAATGCTTCTTTCTAGAATTGTTAGTTACGAGTCTACGAGTTCATGTGGCTAGCAAACACATCCTTGGGTGATAAAGGTCAAAAGTTCAAACAATTTGGTACTTCTCCCAGTAGAGCAATTACCACCACCAAAACGCTCAGAAAGACTTTTGGTGCGCCACAAGGACACACCAATAGAATCAATATTCAGTTTAGGTGGTTTGTGTTGAACTTAATCCCATATTATCACGACAAGGCTCCCTTCCAAGCCATACGGCTGGTATACTAAGCGTATGTTTTCACAACGCTTAGGTTTAGGTTTCGTTTCCACTTGCCCCGAAACACGCTGTTGCGCTATCCGGGACCTGTACTCTGATGTGTTTGTTAGCTCAGAAAACTCTGAGTGACATACGGGCCTCTTGCCATTTTTGATAATAGGTTTAGTTGGTGTGGAACGAGGGATTCGCAACTGGTTATATACTGAAAATTTTCAGGTAGTGCCGGGCACAATATCCCACACAGCGGGAAGTAACTGTGCACGTGTTTCACGTGCACCGCTCGCTGTCAGGGCTGGGGCCCTATTTTGTGGGGTTGGGCCACCCCTATATCAGTTATCGACCATATTGCCTGATCCAGCATATTATCCCTTGCAACCCAGATAGCAACTCGTACTTATGTAGGAATACGCACAAAGCGGGGATTATGCAGAGGGGAGCTTTAACAATAGGAACAGCCTATAGACTATTGAGCCCATAGGAGAAAATGCCCATAAGACCAAAAGCCTATAAGCCCAATTGGCCCAAAAGCCCACGAACCAATATGACCCATGTCCCATATTCCTAATAAGCCTAAAAGTCCAGAAGCCCAAAAGCAAATAGACGAATTGGCTTTTGAGTTCTTACTACATCTAGCCCAGACACAATGTGTCTCCGTGTATTGACCTATACATCATAAATCTTCCATAGCCTGTATGTAAGAACGACAGGTGAGAAGGGCAAAACTGTGGGGAAACGTCCAGATCAGACCAATAAAGAGCCAGAGGGGATGATGCTTTGGAGCATCTGCTTAAGAGTACGAGGAATGAATTAGTGGAGAGTGAACATGGCCAAGGTCAGGGAAACTGATCCTGCTCACAGGATTGCTCAACGGTGCAATTGCAGTTGTAGCTGCAGTTGACGGTGCTGCTCCACCGGTGGATCCTGAGTACTGTGTCCCACTAGATTCGATTGGGATCGGAATTGGAATTGGGATTGAGATTGGACTTGAAACTTAGTTGGTATCAGATGTGGAATAGATGTGGATGCGGAACGGGGTACCACGGTTACGATACCCGAACCCGTGGATGAATCCTCCACAAGATAGTGTCAGAATATATCGAGACGGTTGAGAATATGTGGTGCGAGGGCCCGGAAACTCTCAATGTAGTTACATGGAGCTCGTGATTGACCTAGCACTGGCCAGTAGAACAGGCTTAGAAAACGGTGTTCTTAGGGTCCTCGGTGTGCACAGTTGGCAAAGCCGAAGAGCCAAATGGACTCATTTCGGTGGACGCTTCAATTCCTCCGTTTTGAGAGTCCTTGGGAGGACTGCTGATAGACAACCGTTCGGCACGGGCGTTGCGTGTCTCACGCTCAACCTCGGTGCCTGTCATGACCTTGATCCAGTCGACCTTGAGTGAAAATGGACCGTATTGCTTGTCCAACAAACCAATTCCTATAGTCTTGATCTCGTCTTTGTTGAGTTCGCTGCCGTCTTGGATCACACCCCAGTTAGTCATGACAAAGTCATTAAGTGGAATCACCACAGTTTCCCACTCTCCGGGGTGATTGAGGAAGAGTCGGTGCTGGAACAAATCGGTGACCAATGGAGTGTTTGCTTGAATGTTGACCAAGTATTTCCGGCGGTCTCCTTGGACTCTCAAGACCACTGCATTCAAATGAGACCAATCCCAGTAGCTGTTACCAGACAACCAAGATTCCCGCTGATCCTTGGTGCGGAACATGGCGTAGCCCGAACGGGTCACAGCTGGGTTATCCTTTGGAAGGTCCAAGTTGAGATAACCATGGAAATGACCGGCTCCGGACTCAGAGTCCACTTCGAAGGAAGCGGTGGAGAAACCACCCAATTCTTGATCTGTTCTGACCATGATGGAATCGAGGGAGTCTTGGCGAAGATTCTTGAAGTCCATGACGGTCTGGACGGTCTTTCCAAGGGTTTCGCCCTTGGTGAAGAGGCCACGGAACGTGGAGTTCAAGCCCAATGTTCTCAAAGACATGATGCGACGGGGGAGCGACGAGGAGGAGCGGTGGAGTATGGTGGAAACAGCGGATTTATCGGGGGAGAGGCACGCAGCACAGGAACGTAGAAGGAGCAATTGCGGTTGCTGGGGCGGGAGCGGAGCGTCAGAGAGCAGAAGGGCAGCGACAAAAGTCTAGATGGTAAAAAAGGGCCTGCTACCTGGGCTCATCAGGCCCTTATATATGATGCCATTTTGGCCGGTGATGTCAGCCGGGTCGTGCACACACCGGGATAAATGCTCAAGTGCGGGCTCACTTTTGCGCAATTTCGGAGTTGCCTCCCTTTCCACCCCTCTAATCATCTGGAGGCTGCACTCCACTTCCTATCGTGGAGCCTGTGGCTCGGAGTGTCTCAAGGGGTGGAGGACAAAAGCGGAGACCGCCGTCATTGCGACAAAGAAAACGACAGAAAGTGAGAGAAAGAGAGAGAAAAAGTGAGAAATGGACCGAGACAAAGAGGCAGAGAAAGAGGCCGAGAAAAAGAGACTCTGCAATTTGGGGGAAATGGGCGGGACGGATCAGTTGGATCAGGGAAGACAGAGAGGAGGGCAAGGAGAGAAATAGAGAGACAAGGAGAGAAATAGAGACAAGGAGACAAAGAGAGACATATAGAGAGAAATAGAGAGAAATGTAGAGGGAGCGAATGAGGGGGACAGAGAGAGTCAGAGAGTCTCAGAGCACAAGCTCTATGGCCCGTGGTGAATTCTTGAGTGGTTCGGTCCGGTGAGAGAGAGGAATGGGGGAGCGTAAATTGATAAAGGGGTTTATCAAAAGACGAGCGAGAGGATGACAAGAGGAAAAAGGCGTAATGTGAAATTAGGGCAATGGTCCAGCGAGGATCGGTGCGGAACAATTGGAACGGAATTGAGGGAACAGAGCAGTTGTTGGAGGAAAATGATCTGGAGGGAGTGGAAGAATTGAAGAAACTTGAAAGATTCGGAGCAAGAGAGGAAGTGTGAGAAAAATAGCGATATGTACTGGTTGCGAGGTGAATCTAGTTGACGGGGTTGTAAACATACTGGAGCAATTGACACAGGTAGACTCCGTAACCATTGATAGAAGGTGAAAAAAGTGGAAGAGCCAGCTGAAATATGCGACCTTCCATAAAGGGGTAGAATATGGAACATCCCAAAGCCCACGAGCGATAGGAGCGATGTAACTCACACAAAATGCCAAGTGGCAGTGATCGAAAGATAGGGGAGGGAAGTAGGCAATAAGGGAAAGATAGGGCCATGAAGGGAAGGTAGAGAAGAAAAAAGGGAGAAAGAAGGGAGAAAGGAGGTAGCGAATAGATGGAAAGAGGTACCCTTTGTGCTTGTGTAGAAGTGAAGTATTATGTAGATATACAGAGCATAATAATTATAGTATGGGTTTCGTTCCGATAACAAATCAAGGCAAATTCCACGGCCTCGAGTGTCATAATTAAGACATTGAAGCAAACATCGTCAACATTCAAACACCATCATTTCAAACACCGTCATTTAAACACCATCATTTAAACACCATCATTTTAAACACCATCATTTTAAACACCATCATTTAAACACCATCATTTTAAACACCATCATTTAAACACTGTCAAAAGGAAACTATTTTGTACAATACAAACCACCCCTTTAACTATACAAAAACACTGCAAACACCATCAGCTAACAAATAAGTGAACACCATCAGCTAACATTAGAAGTCATTACCATCAGTTGAAAAACTACCACCGTAACTAGTGCTATATTTCACCACTCATTTGTGCCGTTGTCACTCTCTCACGGAGGGGAAGATGGTGACTCATGTCCCATTCCATCTGCCAATTGACTTCGGATCATGCTGGAACCTGCCTGCACCGGCCCACGGCTATAGGCATATCCAGATCCAGGATCCGAAAGAGTATGACTAATCACCATCTTCACTATCGTGATCACAGAAGCCCCACAGTTCGGAGGGGTTGCGATTTCACATTGTGATTTGACAGTGTTGATAAGCTGTGGACCCCGCAGAGGTAAAGAGGTGCAAATATGCGGAAATGAGCCGCGTGCGGAGTTGGAGGAGTAGACCAGAGCATGAGGATTGGTGATGACTTGGAACTGGTGTGGAGTTCGGGACTGAGTGGAGTGGTAGACAAAGAGGAGAGAACTCCAAAGAGGAGGAGAAGCTTGGAGAACAATAGATCGAGAGATGGTTTCGGGACCGAGGAGATGATTGGAAGATCGGAGCAGTGGTGCAAAAGGTGCAAAAGGTGGAACAGGTGCAAAAGGTGGAACAGGTGGAAATGGAGTTCTGGAGCAGGTGGGGACCCGAGGTAATGGGGTTCTCGGCTGGGGGTGTGGATGTGCCTTCACTATTATTCATGTACAAAAATTACAAGCTTAAGACTCAACTGTGGAATAATAAGAGTCTCTTCCTCGTATCTACTGCTACCTCTCAAACAGTGTACGCACCATGAAGTTGGTAAAAAAATTCCGATACCGGGAGTCGAACCCGGGTCTGCTCGGTGAAAGCGAACCGTGCTAGCCGTTACACTATATCGGAGAGATGATGAAGATTGAGGCGTCTGTACGCATCTAACTAGTACTGTTGGAGAGACAAGGTGTTGAGTCAGTAGAGGACTCCAGAAGGTTTGCAGGATTGGAGGATTGGAGGAATGGGTTTTCTTATGGCATACACAGATCGAGTGATACTTGCTCCAATTGTTCTAGAACCACGTGAGCTTCGGATCCAGAAACTCCTAAATCTTCTTTGCTAATTGTTCATTAAAACCGATTATCTGTAGCCAATGCTCGTGTTCAGATGGAAAGGAGCTATTATGAAGACTATCTAGGTCACTTTGCACAGCAAAAATCATAACCGAAGCTTGTCAATATGACTTCAAAATGACATCATATCTCGCCAAGGATCATCCGACCAGTGTTAATATAACCACTATATCTGATGTCAGCATTGCGTACACAATAGGCAGAACCCAGTGTGCTAAAGATTTCCATAGTATTCTTTGTGGAGCCCGTAAGATAGCGGACTTCGCCACATCGAGTCTTTAGGCTCAGGCGGACAAATTTTAGGAGTCACAGCCTCCAAACTCCATCGTTATGTGTCAAACCTTCAGCCTTTAGCACCACCAACTCATGCTTAATCGACTGACTACCGGAGGTATCGTGATGGCTTGTGAAAAGACACTAGGGCAGAATCAGGTCATCTGGATTATGAAGTCACTGTTTCAGTCGCCCAAGGTTAGTCTCGTGTCTTGATGGCCTGACACACCAAATAAGTCTTGGTGAGAGCTACAATTGTCCGTTTTGAGCTGTTCCACACCAGACCGAACGACTTATCGGGACTTAGAGCAACCTTCGAACCACTGGGTAGGCACTTGTGTAGCAAGACTCGATAGCATGCGCAATTGAAGTAGAATTACATAGGAATGGCCATAGGGCACTTAAACACAGAGTCTTATCAAGGCTCGCCTGGCTTCGGAGTTCCACAGCTGTTCAGCTTCAGCCCCCATGCTTGCTCAGGTCCCCTTCCAAACGATTACCTAAGCGTATTGTTCCTCTCTACACACCTATTGTGATTCCAAGTTCCTCTATGCATACTTCTATGTATGGACTCTATGTATGTCTCTATGTACGTCTCTATGTACTCGTATGTCTCTAAGTACCGTATGTCTCTGTGTATCTTATTTTTGGCCCTCATGTAACCTATTCATGCCTATAGGCATCGCCTGTGGACCTCCGCATACGGCATTGTTTCACGTGCTTTTTGCATCCGCATTTTCCACTATCCCATGCCTATTATAGCGTTTCTCCTCCATCGCTTCAGGGTTCACTGATTCTCACAACCACACCCAAAACGGCACTGAAAATTGATGCTCAAATTTGACACCCAACCTGATACTCGGTCGTAATTAGCATATACTTCTTTCCAGCTGTCGGCATAGAAGTCCCCATATCAGCATAGAAGTCGTCTTCCACTCATGTCCAGCATCTACGACGTCCAGTCCGCTCCGTACCTCGATCCCAAACACGACCGTCAGGTCGTGTTCATCACTGGAGCCAACAGTGGCATAGGCTGGTACACTGCTCTCCACCTCTACCTCCATGGGTACATCGTGTACATAGGCGGCAGAAGCGAGTCTAGAGTCAAGCAGGCCATCAGCGACATCAGGGCCGAGTCCCTCAAACGCATCGAATCAGAAAAGCACCCCCTAGGCGAGTTGCATTTCCAGTACATTGATTTGACTGATCTCTCCACCGTGACAAAAGCTGCTGAAGAATTCACCATGAAAGAGCCCAACCTCAACCAGCTCATCCTAAACGCAGGACTCATGGCCGTCCCGTTCGAAACCACCAAAGACGGCTACGAAATTCAGTATCAGGTGAACTTTGTGGCTCATCTCTTGTTGATCCACAAATTGTTACCTTCTTTACAGAACATAGTTCAACAAGGCGGAATTCCTCGGATCCTCACGTTGTCATCTTTGGGCCACTGGATCATGGCAGCTTACGTCCATCCTACGAATAAGATCAACTATCCCCCAGATATGGCCTCCACCTGGTTGCGTTACGGAAACGCAAAGTTGGCCATTATTCATGCCACTAGACTTTTGGCCCAAAGATACCCCGAAATCCTCTTCTGTTGCGTTCATCCGGGAATCGTGGTCGAAACAGAATTATATCTGTATTGGAGACAGATGAAATATTTAGGTCCAATAGTCAATAGGTTTTTATCAGTGGCTGGGCGCCTGGCTGGGTTGAGTAATGAAGAAGGTGCACTCACCTCTTTGAAATGCAGTTTAAGTCCCAACTTGACCATAGCTCAGCATAGTGGGAAGTTCTTCGTCAATGGGGAGGTGGCACGCATCAATTGGATAGCATCTAACGATAAGCATGCAGTAACAACTTTAGATTGGAATGAAGCTGAGCTCAAAAGAAAGAACTTTTTGTGAGATTTTATTTGGTATTGGTAAAAAATTATAGAACAAGTACATTTATTCAGAAAATCAGGGTACTTCAGGAACATTTGACATAAGAAACAATGTGGTCAATATTATAGAATAAACAACTACCTAGAGAGTATTTTGGATGTTGGAATCTTTGGCATAAGAGGAGGATATGATCATTCAAATATGTATTTTATCGATACGTGAAGATTCTCATATTCTCTTTCATAAGCATTTTACTGCTGAAAATTTGACTTAGAACATCATTAGTGCGAGAAGTCACAGAAACAACACTTCAATTGATAATAGAAACACACATGGCATTTGACTATTTCCCCGGTCTGTCGAAAGTGGATGTCTGCCGGTTCAGCTTGCAACGAAACGCGACATTTTCACAAGCTCTCATATACCTCATACGCCGAGACCACAATTACAACGACATTACAACGACATTACAGACACCACTTCCTCCCATCGTAGACCGTCAATACTTCCACCCATCGTGAAACTCACCCAGAGCTCCCGGTACCGCCACGTGATAGTAATAAAGCCTTCCAGGGCAGTCACGTTTTTGACCCCGTGACTTTCCATTTCTACCGCCGTCTGACCGCCTCCCGTCCGCTCCAAGTTGTTACCCGTTATCCCCAGACATTGTTCGCTTTGACATGACTCTGCACGTGACCGTATCAACACGTGACCATCCCCTAGTCATCTTATCGGTCCCCCAGTTCCACTTTCAAACCCCCACAACTTGACTTAGCCCAAACAACTAAGTCAGCGTGCTTTGATTTGACTCCAAACCCAATTCGGAATCGATACCGAAGCGATAATCTCCAAATCTACCCGAAACAAACGACCTTTCCACGCCCAAGCCCACCACAGTGACGATGGTTCTACTCAACTTTTTGAAGTATGTATTTAAATGAACTCACGAGCCTTTTCTAACATCTAGCAACTTGGTTTCCACAGTGTTCCCCGTGATCGCCTCATATAAGGCACTAGAAGACTACAGTAAGGTTGCCAACGAATTGGCGGCAAACCAATTCAAGATCGGAGGTGTTACGGTGCCTCTCAATTTGGTATTCAAACAGGCAGCTGCAGAACCGGGAGTTGATGATAGAGTGCTTCATTCAAATTTGATCACCATCCAAAAATGGTTCATTTACTGGGTAGTTCTTGCCACGGTTCAAATGGTGGAGTCGCTCTTGTTTTTACGCCACTTGATCCCTCTTTATTCGTTGGTCAGATTGGCGTTTTCAGTGTGGCTACTTTCCCCAATGTTGAACTTCTCTCAGTCATCGGGTCAAGCAGCTGCACTGCTTGACAATACCAAAGATTGGACCAACTTCAGCAAGAGCGGCTGTGGCCTAGTCTACTTCTCATACCTCAAACCATGGATAGAGACGAAGATCTCCACCTTAGATATTCGTCCTTCCGCCTTCTTGGAGGCGCGGAAACTCCCCGATTTTGCTATTTCGAGTGCTCTTAGCAGCACGGGTGATAAGGGTACAAAGCTTTCCAACACCCAGAACACCCCAGCGCAGGATCCAGATGCAACAGCGTCGGAGAATAGCGTTTTGGACAGCTCGTACGTGATTGTCAAGGATATCACTAGCAAGTTGGTTTACGGAAGCGGAAACGGAAATGATAACGAAAACAATAACGATAACGACAAAGGCACAGAACACGAAGCCTCGGAAGAATTAACTAATAGAGCCGAAAAGAAAAAGGGCTGGCTCTGGTAGTCGGCCCCGGGACCAGGCACAATATCAATACTAAAGTCATATGATTAGGATCCAACGGAATGGGATGGAATGAATCCATATCTGGGGTCGAATATTTTCCTAGAATTTTCTTCAATAAACGTTTCTAGTGATTACTATATGCAATACAGGGATTATGTACACGGTAAACGGACCCCCAACCGTCTAAAAGCCCAAAAGTTTGCTGGCCAACTCACGGTCTGCTTTCTGTTCGATCTTTGCGGTATGGGATTTAACAAGGGCCAGACCTTGTGTTCTCTTTTTATGGCTGACGAACGAATTTGGCAATTCTGGCTTGGCGAACATACCGTCGAAGCCCTCAATGGGTTTCAACAAGTCCGAGCCCTTCCCGTTCTTCAGTTCGATCACCTTGACCTCATTTCTGTAGTCATGCTCAGCAAGTTCCACCAAGTCTTGAGGCATGTCTGGCCACACAAAGGGCTCGGCCATATCCACGGTCATTTTCTTGTATTGGGGCAATCTGTAACGGGCGTAGGCAAAGGCGTCTCTTTGGAATCTTCCGTGAAGCAATTGGACTGTCACGTTCAATGCTCTCAAGCCATACACATGCCACAAGTAGTCTCTCAAGTCCATCTTGTTCATGCTCTTAGGCACCAAAAACTTGGCTTGGTAGGGCGTATGTTTGGCATTGGGTCTGAGCAAACAGATTCTACCACTAGGAAAGTAGATCTTATTGCCTCCTACCTTGAAATGGGGCTGTCCGGTCATCACCTCATCCTGGTACTTTTCGTAGTTTCTTTTGGCGATCTCATCGCTTTTAGCGTTGTACTTGATTGGAACGGGCTTTCCAGCCTCTATGTATCTCTTTTTGATCTCGGTGTTGGGGAACAAGGTGTCAGTGACGCTTTGGGAAAGAAGTGGTTCTCTTTCTTTTCTGAAGCCAGACCTTGGTTTTTCAAGCACAACGTCCGAGACGTTGACTTTGGGATACGCCTTGGCTTTGCTCTTATAGTGTAGAGCCCTCTTGGAGACGTTCCACAAGGAGTTTACGAACGACATCGCTGGGGAAGATGGAGTTGGTAGCGTCTTATGGAGTATGATGAAGTATGATGGAGGTGGAAAATTTTTGGACACTGTCGCACGTGAGGGACTGGTCATGTGATGCAACGGTCTCTATGGTGAGAGAAAGAGAGACAGAGTGAGAGATGAAGGAGGGACGACTAAAACTAATACACTGAGCAGCGGGTACGATCGGAAGTATCTAGTAGAGGTAGAAGAAGAAGGAGAAGAAGGATTCGGAAGAAGGAAGAAACATTAAAGAACATTTATAAGTTGGAGGAGGTCATTTGTGTTGGATGGTTGGCCCGCGATTTGGGTGCGTAGAGCCATTCAGGTGGAAAATCGCACAGTAAAGTATGGGTCCTAAATAGTATCGGTGAACCCAGAGAACGAGCGGGAAAAGATCACGAAAGGTGTCAGACTGAGGAAGTAGTCTACATTAAGGCGAGGCACGAAAGAAGCGGTCTCTGTGTGCCTTGCAAGCGTCCCAGAGTGGATAGAAAACCGGTGCAAAATCCTGTATGTAACCAACAACCGCGGTCACGTGACACACAACGACGTGCGTCCACCGCCAAAACTTTTCGCTGAACTATCAACACTTTCTAGGTGGCGACGTTAGGTTAGTTCAGTTCCCATACATCTCCTATCGTACCTAATCACGTGGATCCCTCCTTCACCATGTCGCAGGAACAAGCCAATGACCCCTACTACTACGAGGAAGAGTCCAACGCCATCACCCCCGAGGATTGTTGGACGGTCATATCGTCTTTTTTCCAGGAAAAAGGGTTGGTGTCTCAACAATTAGACTCTTTCGACGAGTTCATTGAAACCACCATTCAGGAGTTGGTGTGGGAAGACTCACACTTGATTTTGGACCAACCAGCACAACACACATCCGAACATGACCACGAGAATCGTCGTTTTGAAATCACGTTTGGTAAGATTTACATCTCCAAACCCACACAGACCGAAGGTGATGGTACCACTCATCCCATGTTCCCACAGGAGGCCAGATTGCGTAACTTGACCTACTCATCTCCTTTGTACGTGGACATGACCAAGAAGGTGTTCAAGTCAGATGACAACATTAAGAAGGACAACGAGCTCGAATGGATAGAAGAGAAGGTTCACGATGAAGAACCAGTCACAAAGGTATATTTGGGTAAGGTGCCTATCATGTTGAGATCTAAGTTCTGTATGTTAAGAGACTTGAGCGAACACGAGTTCTACGAGCTTAAGGAATGTCCTTACGATATGGGTGGTTATTTTGTCATCAATGGTTCCGAAAAGGTCTTGATTGCTCAAGAAAGAAGTGCAGCAAACATTGTTCAAGTTTTTAAGAAGGCTGCGCCATCTCCAATCTCCCATGTTGCCGAAATCAGATCTGCATTGGAAAAGGGTTCCAGATTGATTTCCTCCATGCAAATCAAGTTATACGGAAGAGATGATAAGGGTACCTCAGGCAGAACCATCAAAGCTACATTGCCTTATATCAAAGAAGATATTCCAATTGTCATTGTATTCAGAGCTTTGGGTATTGTGCCTGATGGTGATATCTTGGAACACATCTGTTATGATGCCAACGATTGGCAAATGTTGGAAATGTTGAAACCTTGTGTGGAAGAGGGTTTCGTCATTCAAGAACGTGAAATTGCCCTCGATTTCATTGGTAGAAGAGGTGTTTTGGGTATCAGAAGAGAAAAGCGTATTCAGTATGCCAAAGACATTTTACAAAAGGAATTGTTGCCTAACATTACTCAAGAAGAAGGTTTTGAGACTAGAAAGGCCTACTTCTTGGGTTACATGGTCAACAGATTATTATTATGTGCATTAGAAAGAAAAGAACCAGATGACAGAGATCATTTCGGTAAGAAGAGATTGGATTTGGCCGGTCCTTTATTGGCCAACTTATTCCGTATCTTATTCAGAAAATTAACAAAAGACATATACAACTACATGCAAAGATGTGTTGAAAATGATAAAGAATTCAACTTGACCTTAGCCGTGAAGTCACAAACTATCACTGACGGTTTACGTTACTCTCTTGCTACTGGTAATTGGGGTGAACAAAAGAAAGCAATGAGCTCTCGTGCAGGTGTGTCTCAAGTGTTGAACCGTTATACTTACTCATCTACTTTGTCACATTTAAGAAGAACTAATACCCCAATTGGTAGAGACGGTAAGATTGCTAAACCAAGACAATTACACAACACACATTGGGGTTTGGTTTGTCCCGCAGAAACCCCAGAAGGTCAAGCGTGTGGTTTGGTGAAGAACTTGTCTTTAATGACTTGTATTTCCGTCGGTACCCCATCGGAACCCATCTTGTACTTCTTGGAGGAATGGGGTATGGAACCATTGGAAGATTACGTTCCTTCTAACTCACCAGACTCTACTAGAGTCTTTGTTAACGGTGTTTGGGTCGGTACTCACAGAGAACCTGTTCAATTGGTCGATACTATGAGAAACTTGAGAAGAAGAGGTGACATTTCTCCAGAAGTCTCTATCATTAGAGACATTAGAGAAAAGGAGTTCAAGATTTTCACTGATGCTGGTAGAGTTTACAGACCATTGTTCATCGTTGATGATGATGTCGAATCTTCCACTCATGGTGAATTAAAATTACAAAAAGAACATATACATAAATTATTGAACTCCGAGTACGATGAGGAGTACGATGAAGATGGTCAGGCTTCATATGGTTGGTCAGCTTTGGTCAACGATGGTGTGGTTGAGTATGTTGATGCCGAAGAAGAAGAAACTATCATGATTGCTATGACCCCTGAAGATTTGGAAGCATCTAAGACCGATTTATCTGAAACTCAACAAAAGAGCTTACAATTAGAGGAGCAAGAACTCGATCCAGCGAAGAGAATTAAACCTACATTTGCTGGAAGCACGCATACTTTCACCCATTGTGAAATCCATCCTTCTATGATTTTAGGTGTTGCCGCATCTATTATTCCATTCCCAGATCATAACCAATCTCCTCGTAATACTTATCAATCTGCTATGGGTAAGCAAGCTATGGGTGTTTTCTTGACCAATTACGCTGTCAGAATGGATACCATGGCAAACATTTTATACTACCCTCAAAAGCCATTGGCCACTACAAGATCGATGGAACATTTGAAGTTCAGAGAGCTTCCTGCAGGGCAAAATGCCGTTGTGGCTATTGCTTGTTACTCTGGTTATAACCAAGAAGATTCTATGATTATGAACCAATCGTCTATTGACAGAGGGTTATTCAGATCATTGTTCTTCAGATCTTACATGGATTTGGAGAAGAGACAAGGAATGAAGGCTTTGGAGACATTTGAGAAACCAACCAGAACTGATACTTTGAGACTCAAACACGGAACCTACGAAAAGTTGGATGATGATGGATTAATCGCACCTGGTGTCAGAGTGAGTGGTGAAGATATCATTATCGGTAAGACCACTCCTATTCCTCCAGACACTGAAGAGTTGGGTCAAAGAACACAATATCATACTAAGAGAGATGCTTCTACCCCATTGAGAAGTACTGAATCTGGTATTGTTGATCAAGTTTTGTTGACCACCAATGGTGATGGTGCAAAATTCGTCAAGGTCAGAATGAGAACTACGAAGATTCCACAAATCGGTGACAAGTTCGCATCTAGACACGGTCAAAAGGGTACTATTGGTGTCACGTATAGGCACGAAGATATGCCATTCTCTGCTCAAGGTATTGTTCCAGATTTGATTATCAACCCTCACGCCATTCCATCTCGTATGACAGTCGCCCATTTGATTGAGTGTTTGTTGTCCAAGGTCTCTTCTTTGTCTGGTTTAGAAGGTGATGCTTCCCCTTTCACAGATGTGACAGCTGAGGCCATTTCCAAATTGTTGAGAGAACACGGATATCAGTCCAGAGGTTTCGAAGTGATGTACAATGGTCATACTGGTAAGAAGTTGATGGCACAAGTGTTCTTTGGACCAACCTACTATCAAAGATTGAGACACATGGTGGATGACAAGATTCACGCCAGAGCAAGAGGTCCTGTTCAAGTTTTGACCAGACAACCAGTGGAAGGTAGATCCAGAGATGGTGGTTTGCGTTTCGGAGAAATGGAGAGAGATTGTATGATTGCACACGGTGCAGCAGGTTTCTTGAAGGAGAGATTAATGGAGGCATCAGATGCGTTCAGAGTTCACGTATGTGGTATGTGTGGTTTGATGAGTGTCATTGCAAATTTGAAGAAGAATCAATTTGAATGTCGCTCTTGTAAGAACAAGACAAACATTTACCAAATTCATATTCCATATGCTGCCAAGTTATTATTCCAAGAGTTGATGGCTATGAACATTACTCCTAGATTGTACACTGAAAGATCGGGAGTTTCTGTGAGAGTGTGAGTTTTGTATATTATGCCCTGGGGGTAGATGTATTAATAAATAAAAAATAATAAAATAGGTACAGTGTCAAGACTTGAGTTGTAGTTGGAAGAGTAGTAACATTATTATGCTGATATTTAGGTGAGGGCCAGAAGACTGATGCTTGCAACATTTATGTTCATATCTGGACGTTACATTTTAAAGGTCGAAAAATCAAAAGTCAACAACTTGAAAGTCAACAACTTGACGTTTAACAGCTATAATTGACGGTTTGAAGTATTCACTAAAATCCTCCTTTAAACTCGAGAAATATTAATCTAAAAATTCAATCTTGTCATTGAAGCTTTATATTTACTATCAAGATACCGACTCATTCACTGATATTCTGAAGCCAAATTTGACAAAATATTGGGAGGAAAGTATGATGTGGTAAGAGCCGAATTGAAAGGGCAAGATATCAACAATAAAATAGTGGGAATTGGAAAAGAAAACGAGCTATTAAACTGATATGTTGAGAAATCTACTTAGATTTTATACCGTGAGACAAATGATCAAAATTGATTAATTCAAGTTCACAGCATATCACAGTTAACACTAGCATTCTCAATATTCTTTTATTTCAAGCCCTTTACTAGAAGTCGATAGCTAATGAATGAATTTCAGAAGATGACTTCTGATGTTTATAAAGTCAATTTCCTCAAAAACTTACATGCCATAGTTTCTTAATAATTTGAATTTTCCACTTATTGAGGGAAATCTCAGTATCATTTTCCTACACTTTCGATTTCTGATTTCTGATTCTTTTCTGTATATGCATATGTACACTATTTACAATTAATGCTTCAAGTACTTCTCGCGAAGCTCCGCCAAATGTTGCTCCTTCTTCTCGAACTCTTGGGCTTTGATCTTCATCTCTTCCACCTCATCAGCAAATGCGATCAAGTTCTGCTTGTATGGGTGCTCATCTCCGTCAAACACCTTCAATCTGTCCATACGATCCAACCTCAACTTATTCTTTGGTATCATTCCTTTGACGGCCTTCATCAACACTTCACTGTACCCCTTGTTGGCTATCATCTTTTCCATGGGAATGAGCTTTAACGAACCCGGACGGGTGTTGTGAGTCCAGTAATGCTTCTCCTTGAGCTTGTTACCGGACACCTTCATGTGGGACGCGTTTGTTACCACCACATAGTCGCCGTGGTCGTTGTTGGGGGAGAAGGTAGGCTTGTGCTTTCCTTGTAACGTTATGGCAATACTGGCAGCAACACGACCCAAAGTTCTCTGGTCTGCGGCCAAATCGATGTGATGCCATACTCTTGTTAAAGCAGCAGCAGAATTTCCTATTCTTTGAGACATGCTGTGGTTGTTGGGGGAGGTGTGGTTTGGTGGAGCTGTTTCTGAACGGTTGGTTAAGTTCCAAAATTTTTCAGCCTGGTGTCGTGTGCAGGCAATGTCGCGAATTGATTAAAATCGGTGGGGTGGGTAAGTAGAGAGAGGAGTACGAGCAGCACCAATTGGTGCGTTCTAGTAGTGAAAAGTAATCAAGCTTGCTGGTGATTTCTCATAGAAGGATGTATGTGTGATATGATACTACTTTTCAAAGAAATGTCTCGATTTCAGTGAATTTTCTTGGAGTTGTGATAGTCCGCTATTACCAATAGGGCCGCAAAAGACGCGACATTGTCGCGCTTCCCATCATCAACAACTGACGTCCATCTGTTCACCAAGTGCGAACCACTGACACCACCAGACCCCACTGTAAATAGACCGAATTCGTCCGGATATTGCGCTGGCCGACCCATAATTCTCCTATTCCGACTTTTCGTCGTCAACAATCAAAAAAGGGCCACAGCTTTCAAGTTTCTCGGACAAAAAGCTCGTCCAGATTAATCCACAAGACTAATCCATTAGACCAATTCACTAGACTTCAAAACCAAGCTCCTCCATTCATCCCCATTCAATTCTACTTTTTCATCTAATTCCATCCACAGAAAGCACCCATGTTCTTCCTCAAAGACCTCTCGCTCAACCTCACACTCCATCCGTCATATTTTGGGCCCCAAATGGACCAATACCTTAGAGACAAGCTTCTCAGCGACGTGGAAGGCACATGTACTGGGCAGTTCGGGTACATTGTTTGTGTGCTTGACTGTATGAACATCGACGTGGGAAAGGGCCGTGTGATTCCCGGGCTGGGGGTGGCAGAGTTCGAAGTGAAATACCGTGCCGTGGTTTGGAAACCTTTCAAAGGTGAAGTGGTGGATGCCGTGGTGACCACGGTGAACAAAATGGGGTTCTTTGCTGATGTGGGGCCATTGTCTGTATTCGTCAGTACTCATTTGATTCCTTCAGACATGAAATTCAATCCTTCGGCGAATCCTCCGGCTTATGTGAGTCCAGATGAGAACATAGAAAAGGGGTCTAGAGTCCGTTTGAAGATAGTGGGTACAAGAACCGATGTCAATGAGATTTATGCTATTGGAAGTATCAAGGAAGATTACCTTGGGCCAAGTCCTATGTAAGGGTTGTATTATACATTTTAAGTGCAGAGAACTGATGTAGATGGAAAGGAAGAGGAAAAGAAACTTGGAGTCAAGTTCGGCCAAATTAAGTAGATCTGTTAAGGGAATGGACATTGAAGTTGGTACGGCCATGAATATGAGATGACC
Source organism: Suhomyces terraborum (assembly GCA_030582495.1). Lineage (NCBI taxonomy): Eukaryota > Fungi > Ascomycota > Pichiomycetes > Serinales > Debaryomycetaceae > Suhomyces > Suhomyces terraborum. The sequence goes on along the minus strand of JAKTXJ010000047.1, from coordinate 40,335 downwards.
TTATTTTTTCAATTACTGTCACGGATAATTCAACTGCTTGCAGATTTTGCGAAAGGGTTTCATTTCCTTTTGATTAGACTATTTTACTAAAAAAAGGATCCCTAGAACGTGTATATTTTCGTTTTAATCTGATTACTTCGCTCACACTCTTCCTACGATCATTTGCTGGATCTTGCTTTATATTTGTGTAGTCCCATCATTTTCCAAATCCAGTTCAATGTGATCTAACACCTTCGAAGAAGTAGGTGTTTCAAGCCTCATATCATTAATCTTTCCGTTCAAAGGTGAAACTGTTTCTTTATGTGTAATCGAATCTTCATTCAACTCAATCCCCAAAATGCCAGTGACCTTTTGCTTTTTTTGTGCCGGTGGTGACAGTTTGGCCCGTGCTGCTTTCAGTAGATCAAATGCAGACCGCGAAAAGACCAACGGTTGTGATGGTGTGGCCTCTATCATATCCGAGTTAGTTGGCTCCCTATTGTTCACGAAAGTACTGGTATTATTGACATTTGTATTGTCAGAGCGTAGAGCATTTGAAAGGTTTGGATGACTTGCGTTGGTAGAGAGAGAGTGGCTATCTTGGATAGCGAGATTCGATGGATCCAGCATAATTGAAGAATTTACTGATGACCGATGATCATCTGGCCTTGATATTTGGTTTTTATCCTGACCTGTTGAAATAGCATTTGATGAATTTGAATCTGAATTTTGGGCAACTTGTCTATTTCTGAATTGGAGTGCTCGTTGTAATTCATCATAACGTTCTTTCTTCTCTTTTTGAGCCTTTTGATATCGTTCCTGCGCCTCTAAGGTGTCTCTAAACCCAATGGGGTACGAATTCCTCGATTGAAGAATTGGAGCATTTCCTCTACTTTGTGCCGAGTCAGTTGAGTTGACTCCCAGTACACCTGCCTGCGCCACTGACTTCTGACTTTCGCCAGAAGAATTTCCAGACGTAACGTCTCCTGTATGTTTCGTCGGTGGTGTCAGTGGAGGTGGTGTCAGTGGATGTGGGGGAGGAAATGGAGGTGGAGGAAGTGGAGGAAGTGGAGAGACTGAAGAGATGGGTGAATGAGACTTGTTTGAGTCATGCCCAGCGTTATCAAACGTACCAATTGATATATTGTTTTGATTTGAGTGGTTCTTATTCAGGTTGTTTGTTGCTTCGGAATGACCGGCCCTTGCTGTTAAAGGTGGAACTGTAGATGATGTTATTCTTTCTTGACTGGTAGTACTTGAAGAACTTTCTCTCGGTCTAGATCCAAGAGGAGTGTAAATTCCTCTATTCATATCTCGTCTAGATCGAATAAAGATACTGGCTTTGGGGAGTGCTCGAGGTTTATTAAAAACAGTTTCGTTCGTCTGGTCAGAAGTTGTAGAAACCAGTTCATGGAAATTATTCAATTCCGTTCTCTCACCAGGATTACCTGATTGATGGTTGTTGTGTTCTGATGTGGCTGCTTCCAGAGTGTTTGTATCTGGAGCTGGTGAAGAATCACTCTCGTTAGTTGGAATTCTGCGCTTGCTCATATTTGGACTCTCTGCATCAAGAGTGGAATGGGATCCAACTGGTTGATTTTGAGATATTTCGTGCGATAAAACTCGGGATGTTTCGTGAGGCCGGCGGGTTTGGACATGAGTCGGATCAAGATATACTCCATTGGCTCCCAATCTCCGATTACTGGTATGTATTGAATTATCGGATCTCTGCAAATTTTCATTCAATTGGGAAGTTCTATTCGATATTGGGTCATGATTCGAAATATTGGAGTAAGAATTCTGAGGCACGATTGAACGATTATGAGGTCTCAGTCCCATTGTGTCGTCATCCGATTCATCCAACAAGATCGGTGAAGATGCAGAATTTACTGCTATTACACTTGTTGGTGTTGACGCTTTTGGATTATGTACATTATTCTCCAGCAAGTAAACTGGATTGCTTGCATGATTCGGTAAGAGTGGACTTGGGTTTTGATCAATGATTGGAGCCAATTGTGTTGACGAACCTGTAGTGTTTACTGTCATATTGGGGTTCGAAAGTCCGGGTATTATTTGGGCAGACGAATTATGATGGGCTATTGGTTTGATATTAATTCCAGAATTATTGAAGTCAGTATTAATGCTTGTCTGTTGCAGCGAGGGACTTATGGGTTTATTATTCTTAACCCCGTTGGAAATCATTAAACTGCGTGCTTGATTAGCTGCTTCAGCTAGGTTCGGGAGGTCCATATGGGGCTTGCTGGAGTATGCATTTCCATGAGGTAGACTAGAACCACCTATTGGAGATAAATTTCGCAAACCAAACTGATCTTGGATTGGAGTCAGCCCCGAAGCAATTCGTCTTTCTGGAAAAGTATCTGATCCAGTAAATGAATTGGCCCCAAGTAGTCCGTCGTTTTGGAAATTGTTATATTGAGGCACCGTTCTTTGAAGTGTGCTTTGTATATGAGAAGGGGAATGACCAGGAGATTGTGTCAGGGTACGATCTGTTTGAGAAGTTCTTCTACCTATTTGCAAAGGTCTTACCATATGATATGGCCTCGTATCAACACGAGGTAGCATATGCCGGATTTGAGCCAATGGTATGTTATCCTGATTATGATTTTCTTGCTGATTTGATGATGAAGGTGATGGAACTAAGGACTGCTGTGATATTCTATTATTCTCATTAGAACTCAACGATCCTATAGTCCTCAATTGGTCGTGAGAATCAAGAGGTGAAGTAGCAAGAAGGGAATTCGAGCGGGCACGAGAAGACAAAGAATCTGCCACTGATGAAGTTGATGAAGTCGAGAATTGGGGAGGCGGTGGACGAGGATGAGGAGAATTTTGCAGTGTCAAGTCTTCGGAGGGAGATCTTAGGGTGGTGTTATTGTTGCTAGAGTTTTGCCCATCCATTGATACCATCAGGGTGTCAACAGGAAACGAAGTTTCGGGTGACTTATCCACTGCCATTTGATTAGACTCTGTTTGTCTCTCTGGGGTTACTTCAAGGTCACTATCGCTGTCTAAAGAAACTATATCTATAGCTTCAGGTTCAGCAGTTTTACTTTTTGCAGATTCTTGAATCGAGGAGTTGTTCTTCTTCAACTCAACATATGAAGGCTCGAGTTCCCAGGACCCATCCTCATTGATTTGAACACTATCGACGGCATCATCGACGGAAGCCAATATTTCTTTGAAATACTCCGAAATGGCCAAGTCATCAATCTTTATTTTATTTCCACATATAGGACAGTTCCAGGAAGGAAGCTGGAGTTGTGATTCCAAGAACACTAATCCGTCAAAGCATTGGGCGTGATTGCAAAAAATCGACTGCACTGGATATGTCATTTTGGTATAGGAAAGAGGATCTCTGAGAGTCACCGACGAGGATGATATCACTATATCATCATCGTCATCACCCTGGTTCTGTTGGACAATTTTCGAGACGGTATGAGACCTGTGGAGCGTTGGTTTTTTCTCGATTAGTTGGATAATTTCCTCACACGATACTTCTTTCACAATGTAGAGATATGCAAGATAGGTTTCTGTGGTTTGCGTGTAGACCACCTGTACTCTATTTTGATGAGGTCGAGGTCTCAAAAGGTGAGTAATATCTGCAGGTTTTGCCGTTCCAGGTTTTCCCTTGATTCCACGAAAGTTCTTGGTGACTTGAGTTCCGTTGACATGAATTTCCACCGGAAGCGGGAACTGTAGAGGCACTTCGGACGAAGAATTCATTTTTGCGTCCTGTAATCCGCACATCAAGTACACTTTCATCGATTTGTCTCCCAGGAACACCAAATCCGCCTCTTCTCGGGAGAATGTAAACAAGAAAGGACACACTCCCTTCCCGGTCAGCGGCAAGCACGGCTGGGGACTGCCGTGGATTTGGCGCCGGAGGTTGTAGAACGGGCTCTCTTCGAAATAGAGCGAATGGCCCTTGTAGGAGTTTGAATCTGTCAGGCCCAGATTCAGACCGTGGTGAGATCTGGAGTATTGGTTGGCGGCATGGAGGGTGAATTTGCCCGATCGTATCGCGTTGTAGAGTTCGGTGGCGTTGGGCAACTGTTCGCCGTTGGACCGTTTGATCACAAGAGTCCGAATGGTCAACATCCGACACAGGTCGTTTTTGGACTGATCTATGTAGTCTTCCAAGCGTTCCACCAAGTCGCTCTTCTTTCCTGTAAGCTTGAGGCCAAGCGAACGACACAAGTCCTTGAGTTCGGCCACCTTGAACCGAACGACTCGGCCCACCGTATCGTCGAGTTCCTCCTTTGTGAGGCCGTTGATGGGCACGTTCATGGGTACATTTGTAGATGAGATGGAGTTTGTTCGCAAAAAGCTGGAGTGGTTTGGTGCGGTGCGGCGACGCCGTAGAGAGGAAAACGGTGGTAGAGACGTGGAAACGTAGGGAGTAGTGGAAGATGTAAAGGAAGGTGTATTGGAAAATAGAGTGCTAGAGAGAGAGGCAGAAATAGGGAGATAGTGGCGAGAATAGTGCTTGAAATGGAGAAATGTTTGAGCGAAAGACAGAATGAAGTACTTGGGAATTGAAACTATAGAGCTTTTGGAGCTTGGAGCTTTGGAGCTTTGGAGGAGTCGCGGTGTGGCTCTAGCGAGAGACCGTAGTGGAAAAGATCAGTATGAGGTTTTGTTTTGTGAATCGAGATGAGACGAGAATGACAAGCAGTAAGACAATAACTCATTCTAGTGCTATTGTGACTATGGGTTGAAGTGGGTACAGTTGGGGCCGTGACTATAAGCTCTGTACGAAAATAGGAAGAGGTTGGCGATGTTCATTTCGAAGAAGTGTCGGTGTACAAGGGCCAAATAGTGTGGCCGGAGTTCAATGATAGATATTTTCGCGCTTGGAGCTTCGATTCCACTGTGAAAGCTATAGTAGATAGATGTCATACTGTGATGTATTAATTATGGAGTATGAAATTGTTCAAAGTGACATGTCCTTCGAGTAAGCGACATGGCTCATGGGATGGATCTCGTGAGTTGTATATCGCGGGATAGAACTCATGGTAAAATGCCACAATATAGGGTACCAGCAGAGAATATATTATGGTATAGGATATGACAGGAAGGATGAATTCGTGGTAATAACCCACCCAGGTCCCTAGTGGTCCACTATTACGGTTTTTGCAGCTTGGGGACTGAGAATCAGAAAACAGATGCTTCCATCTAGCAGCCTTATAATCGACAAGATCCCAGTTCAATGTATTCAAAAGACTCTAATAGCCTCCTGGCCCTCCTAGAATGTGGCAGCCCCTAGTAAGCTGGCAGCATTCTTAGCATCGACGATAGAATGATCGGCGTCATCATGAATATTCGAGTCTTCCTCATCATCTTCTTCCTTGAACCGTTCTCGTTCTTCTTGCTCTTTCTTCAAGGATCTGAATGTTCTCGAGGACCACGCGTCTCCGCTATTGGATTGCGATTGAGTCAAATTGTGTTTCAAGTTACTCAAATTATCTCTGTTTAATCTTGACAAGCCGCCCTTAGCATCCACAATCCTGATATCTAATCGAATATTCTCTAAATGCTTCAAGATCTTTCTATGATGATCAACTCTATGCAAAGTTAAGTTCTTCAAAAGCTTCTGGAACTTTTGTTCTGTGTGATCCAAAACCTCCTGTTTCTCGATCAACATTTCTCCTGAAATACGCCTAACTTGAAGTTTCAAGGATTCTTCGACCTTTTTCGAATACTCAAGCGACCTAAGGGCTTCATCTACTTTCAACGGATCCAATGCGGATTTACTTTTGATCTTAGAAGCTTGTAAATGCTTAGCTTTGGTTTGCGCTTCTGCTTGATAGAGTTCTCTCATGATCAAATGACGATTAGTTAAGGCTTCCTTAATTTCGTAGAAGTCATCAATCATGCATTGGACTCCATCTCCCATAATTCCCATTTCATTCACAGATTCGACGAGCAACAAGTCTGATTGTATTTGACTGATTTTCCCCATTTTTTCCCACATATTCTTCATACCTGGGTGAAGTGTTTCGAATTGTGACAAATTGTATAGTTGATTAGATAAGTCAAAGGTTTGAATCGACAATTGTTTTTGGGTTTTTGAGTTTCTATCCTCCAATTTGGCAAGCTTTTGAAGTGTCAAATATGCTGATTTTATCAAAGGTCTAAAATTGGCCAACTCTTCGTATTCATCAAAGGGCACCGAAAATTGCTTTAAAGTTTTTCTAATGAGACCGCTTGCAACTGAAGACTTCCTATTGTTGTTAATCACAGAATAACCGAAGTCATTTTCGATGAAATATACGAACTCGTCGTCACGTATCAAAATGGGGTTGCCACACACTCTATCAAACCACTCCCTCCACACATTAAGCAATTGCTTATTCTCGTCTTCACCTCCTGAAGGGTAAGCTGTAGTAGCACTTGGAATGACAGGCACGAATACCTCTAGGTTCGCTATTGTCAAGTACTTATTGAACTTGACCACTTCATTGAATGTTCTGCGGACGTCTTTGTACACCGATTGCCGGAACTTTGGTAAGCCTTTAACCGTAGCATCGAACCTCAAAATCGGATTTCCTAGCTTGTTCTTTTCTATTGAATTGAGCTTGATATGAAGACTGCTCTTTCTTGTGTATCTTTCAGGGAGAAGCTTCCTGAGCTCTTTTTGGTCATCTGGGCGAGAATCTTCTCCCAGTTGACTACTTGAGGGCACATCTTGCCCCAGATCTCCTGCTTGGTTGGTAGAAACATCCAGTGTCTCGTATTGGGAACCATTATTGGAGTTATGAGGAAGTGAAGCGGTTAAAACATCTGAAGTGTTTAACGCTGAATTAATGCCAGAATCAGAGCCATTTTGAACAATGTTGGAATGATGCTCTATAGGCTCTGCAAATGGATTGTTATTTTCAAAATCGTCCTCTGGTATATAAGGTATACTGGAAGACATGGTTAGGGTCGAAGTCGTGGCCACAGAATTATCAATAGTCTCGCATCACGTGCTGAATGATTTGAGATTAGTTAATGTGTTAGTAATCGCGATTAACATAGTCACTATATGGCACAACGATTAGGCATACACTAGTCGTACATGTCTTTCTATTAAATATCGACCAAGTCCTCGTCATTAGCATGGAGGCGCTCGTCGTCCTCTCTCTGCAACTTCTTAGATGGAGCGGGCTGGTGAGCATCTACGCGGGACTCTTCCACTCCGCTGTTGATCTCGTGGTCGTCATCTTCAGCAACATCTTCATCTTCATCTTCCTCTTCATCATCACTTGAATCAGATGACCTGTAGCGTTTCAACAAATCTTCCAAGTCAGAGTTATCCTTATCGAAGAACTTTTTCAAGTTCTCCGGTATCTCGGATTCTTGATTTTTGTTGAATTCAGCCTCATTTGCGTACACCACCACGAGAGCTTGGTTTTTATCACTGGTGCTTTCCGATATGAATGTTTTGACCCCATCAAAATTCATGGTTTCCATTGAGTAATCGACAATCTTTCTATCAGACCCGTAGACTGCCTTGAAATACACCCAATTCTCATCTTCTGAGGTATAGTGCTTGCTGATGTAAAAATATTCGGTGTCACTCAAGATAACTCCAACCAACAAGTATGGTTGCGGCTTTCCGAGTTCTGGATAATTTTTAATGCAAGCGAGAACGTTCTCCTGGTTACTTATATCTAGTCTGGCATACTCTTCTCCAGTTTCGTTAATTTGTGATGTCAAGGATTCAGTTTGTGATGTAATTTGATCTGTCACCTGTCTTAGTTGTTGTGGCACCTCTTTGTCATCCAATCCATCAAAATGTTTAGCAACATTCTGCAAAACGTGCTTGATTTTTTTACCTTCAAACGAATTAAGTTGCATAATTGTTCTGGAAAGCTTGGTTCTTTCCTGCTGAGCTGTCGATGCCTTATTGAACATATCTAATATAACATCAGAATACTGAGCACTGAATATTTCCGGATAGAATCTTTCTTCAAGCACAAACAATCCCGACTGATGGTTCCATTCATCTCCACAGATCTGAACCGTTAAAACTGGGGCAACTTCTGTGAATCTGATATTGCCGACACTGGAGTCTTCACTCCAAAATCTCTTGTAAAATGATTCGTAAATGTTAGCACCTCGAGACTCATTATCAATGGGTAAGATATACATTGAATCCGTAGCACTATCACCCACACTTTCCACGTGAGACTTAAACAAGCCATCTATTCCGTTTGGTTTATCAAAAACTTTCTCTAGATTCTGATTCAATTTCGAGTAAAAGTCCCTGACGAAGTCCTCGATGTCTTCAATATTGTTAGCCAAGTCGCTTTTGAAATCATTAGGCAAGTTTCTTAGTATATTTGTCGAGCTCGTAAACGCTCTGTTGCTGTAGGTATGAAGGAATGCAACCATTCTTTGGAGCTCTATGATGAATTTATAATTGGAACTTGATTCTTCGAATTGCAGGGGCACTGGGACATCCAATTTCGAGTCTTTATTGTACCAATTGGTATCAAACCCGTATTCAAAGTCCTTGGAACCTTCTGCATCCAAAATCAACCTCCTGAACTCGCTGAATTGGCAAGAAATGATTAGGAAGGGAACGATGAAGTTCTCGATGTACGAAGCATTGCGGGCCAAGATAGCAGGAGGAGTGGAATCGGTTCTTTCAAAGCTTGGGACCAGCTCGTAGATGGTCTTGACATAGCCGTCGTCGTCCTGCAAGTAGCCATAAGCACGATTTGAGCCGTTACTCAAGGAGCTATTGGAGCGACTCCTATTGACGTCTTCGTAATTGGGGAGATTGTCAGGCAACGATGAGAAATCGGGAATGTCTTCGGCATTCAGAATGGCCACGGTATCCAGATACTCGCTGAGCTTCGTTGGGGGAGGAGAGATCTCTTGAACGTCTTCAATTGAGTCTCCAAACAAGTAGGAGAGGGCTTCTTCGAGGTTGTTGTTGGCCGACTTGAGGGCCAGTATTGATTGGTCACGGGAGAAGCCCATCTCCATCAATTTGTCTATTTGGTCTTCCATTGTGTGTTACTGATGTTGGGAACAGAGTAGGAGAAGGGAGGTGGGTTCGGAAGTGGTGTGGGCGTCAGTTGGTGGTTGTAGATTCGGTATAGAGTTCACGTGAACCGGAGCACTAGTAGCGAGAGGGAAAAGATAGGCACAAAGAGAGGACAAAGAGAAGACATAGGGAAGACATAGGGAAGACAGAGAGAGGGAAAGAGAGAGGGAAACGGGGAGGGAAACAGGGAGATAAACAGGGACAGAAATAGAGAAGGAAATAGACAGGTGTGGTGTAGGTGTGGTGTAGGGGTGGTGGTTATGGGAGATCAATAGAATTATGGTGGGATTATGGTGGGATTATGGTGGGGAGGCAGCGCTGCGGAGTTGGTGGGAAGGACGTTTTTCAGGGAGAATTTTTGGGGAAGATTTGGGCAGATTTAGGGAGGAGACGGTACTAGCGGGAGAGCACTGCAGCACCAGGACTAGAGGTTTTGGTGCAGGAGTGCAGTGAAGAAATAGTAAGGATATCGTATCAATTGGTGAGACCGAGAGGCACCAGTGTAGGCACAATGGCACTAGCACGAGGTTGAGTGCGGTCAAGATAAACCCCAGAGAACGAGAGATTATTGATATCCACGAATAGTATGCCCCGGATCAAGTGACGCTTCCAGATGTGTTTAACAAGAGGAGAGAGCAGAATAGAAGAGATACAGTGAAACGAACTCAGTTGTTGAGGAAATAAACTTGGTAGTGAGAACTCTGCTGTAGTATATATTTTCAGAGTAGTGAGGACCTTGGAGTGGTGAGACTTCATTTGTACTGCATTTATAGTGAGACTGCAATTATAGTAAGATTTCAATTATAGTGAGACTGCAATTAATGAGACTTCTTTTATAGTGAGTACATTCAAGTGAGGTTTACTTTATATTGTATAGAATTCACTATTCACATCAAATATCAATAAAATCATATCACACTACCACCCAAATTAACTTGGGACCCTTATCCACTCCATCTTTCCCGAGGAACTCCCTCTGGTTCATTATTGATTTGTGCTTAGACTTCTCACGCTTCTAAATCCTACGATTACTCACCGCGCTTGCCCATCGGGTCGTGTATCTCAGTATGAAATTTTTATCTTCTTCAATGAGAATTAGCTTCTTTCCAAAACTAATACGGCAGTTCACCATGTCCACAAGAGACTTGAAATCCATTACTGAAGGCTTAGGTAAGTTGGGCTTGACCCAACCAGACTCCCTGGCCATTCCAACCTCCCATCCTGACTACAATGTGGTGGATGTGATGAGAAACTACATCACCAACGAGTTGCACGCCATCTCGGAGGTTTCCAAAGATATCATTTTCCAGGCCTTGGACTCCCCAAACACTTTGGACAAGGGAGACTTGATCATTCCCGTCCCCAGATTGAGGTTGAAGGGTATCAATCCAAAGGACAAGGCAGCCGAATGGGCTTCCAAGTTCGAAACATCCAAGTTCTTGTCTGAAGTCAAGGCCGAGGGACCATTCCTCCAATTCTTTTTCAACAAAAACGTGTTATACAATCTTGTCATCAAGGATGCTTTGCAAAGAGGTGAGGACTACGGATACTTGCCTTTGGGTGTCAATAAGAAGATCATCGTGGAGTTCTCTTCTCCTAACATCGCAAAGCCTTTCCACGCTGGACACTTGAGATCCACCATTATTGGAGGATTCTTGTCCAACTTGTACGAAAAAGCTGGTTGGTCCGTGGAAAGAATCAACTACCTCGGAGACTGGGGTAAACAATTCGGTGTTTTGGCCGTTGGTTTTGAGAGATACGGTTCCGAAGAGAAGTTGAGCTCTGACCCTATCAACCACTTGTTTGAGGTTTACGTCAAGATCAATGGTGACATCAAGAAGGAAAATGAGGAAACTGGTTCCAGTCCTACTGACGACGCCGCTAGAGAGCACTTCAAGAAAATGGAGGGTGGAGATGCCGATGCTCTTGCTGTGTGGAAGAGATTCAGAGAATTGTCCATTCACAAGTACATCGACACCTATGCCCGTCTTAACATTGTTTTCGACAAGTATTCTGGAGAATCTCAAGTCAGCAAGGAATCCATGGCTGATGCCATGAAGGTCTTTGCAGACAGAGGCTTGATTCACGAAGACAGAGGTGCCAAGCTTATTGACTTGTCCAAGTTCAACAAGCATTTGGGTAAGTGTTTGGTTGAGAAGTCTGACGGTACTTCAATCTACTTGACCCGTGATGTTGGTGAAGCCATTGAGCGTTACAACAAGTACAAGTTCGACAAGATGATCTACGTCATTGCGAACCAACAGGATTTGCACGTTAAGCAATTCTTTGAGATCTTGAAGCAAATGGGATTCGAATGGGCAAAAACTTTAGAGCACGTCAATTTCGGTATGGTCGAAGGTATGTCTACCAGAAAGGGAACCGTGGTGTTCCTTGACCACATCTTGGAAGAGACCAAGGACAAGATGCATGAGGTCATGAAGCAGAACCCTACCAAGTATGCATTGATCGAGAACCCTGAGCATATTGCTGATTTGGTGGGTATTTCTGCTGTGATGATCCAAGACATGCAATCCAAGAGAATCAACAATTACGAATTTAAATGGGAAAGAATGTTGTCCTTTGAGGGAGACACCGGTCCATACTTACAATACGCCCACTCGAGATTAAGATCTGTGCAAAGAAACTCCAAGATTGAGGAATCTGAATTAGTTGATGCCAACTACGACCTCTTGGTGGAGCCATGTGCCTCTAACTTGATCAGAACCTTGGCTCAATACCCAGATGTTATCCAAAGAGCTTTGAAGACTCACGAACCATCCACCATTGTGACCTACTTGTTCAACTTGACTCACATTGTGTCTCAATGTTACGACATCTTGTGGGTTGCAGGTCAAGAAAAGGAGTTGGCTGTTGCTCGTTTGGCTTTGTACGCCTCTGCTAGACAAGTGTTGTACAACGGTATGACCTTGTTGGGATTGACAGCTGTTGACAGAATGTAAGATAATGTAAGGAAGTATGGGGTTAATAGTCATCGATGCCAGAAATCAGAATAAATGGTAGAAATATTACGAGAGTTGAAAGTAAAATGAGATACCACGAAGAAGGGAAGGTGGAATTAGGACCTTGTAGTACTGAGAATAATGAAAAAGGGTGCGAATGTGAATAAGCCACAAGATTATAAGACTATAAAGATGAGAAGTGGAGATAATTTGTAGGTATATATTAATATCAGGAGGTAAATAAAAGGACAAGGAATGATGAACAAGCAGAAATGGCAATACGAGATTCACAGTAAAAAGGTCAAGAATACGTGCAAATTGAGAAGACTTAATAGATAGGAACAAGTGAAGCATTTACAATAAGTAACAGAATGCAATCATATGCTACTATCAAATATTACATTGACACCAAGTCCACCAATAATAGTATTGATAATAAACAACACAAGACTGATAAACACAATTTACAGTACAAGAATCACAAAGTTTTCCAACTATACTATCAATATTTCATTGACTAATGATTTTCTAATTCGCAGTAACAAAATTGGTATACGTCTGTATTTGCGATACTCGTATTGCCCAATTCTGTACTTTCGAACCACCAGCAACTGAGCTATTGATTTGTTCAGCAAACGAATATTACTGGTAACATTGTGTAATCCTATGCTGGGATCCACCTTCTACAAAACACCAATTTTTTGAGCGCGAATTGCAACTCCCTTGAATTCACTCTATCTCTATTTTGACTTTAACATTGACATTGACATTGACATTGACGTGGACTTCTTGTTGACGTTATATTGACATAGCCGTTGAAGTTGAAGTTGATTTTTGGCCCTGAGATAAGCGTTTGAACAGCTTGAGATTTCAAACACCGTTCCAACTTCTTGCTCCTTTCTTATTTTCTTCCCCACAAGCCTGTGTCTGTATTTTTTTTCTCTTCTTGTTCATGGAGGCTGACTATTAGTTACTTCAGTCGCGCTCACCTTGATTATAGAGAACAAGTTGGTGCTTAATCTCAGGAAATGTGCCCGGAAAACAATACCCTGAAGCAATAAGGGATTCATAGAGCAGATTGTCATCAATATTGCTATAGAAATTATTACTCTTCTTGATGTGATGAGATTGTTATTCTTATTGTTGCTATTGTGAATGTGAGAACAAGAATCTGTAATTCTACAATTTGAAGACCCTTGAAATGTTGCTGAAAACGTAAACAACTATTGTTGTGTTTATCATGTCCACACAAGCAAGCAAGTGGTATACCAAAGGGACTTCAAGGGCTTATGAAGAGTATTGTTCCGGGTTCTGTTGGGCTATTGTGAAGGGTATTTTACTGGTTATTGTGAGGTTTCTGGTGCGAATATTGTACGGTTTATTGTAATAGATCTGATAGAGATGAATACGGGCTCTTTAGCTTCTTGTACAGATTCTCGCACGAGTTATTGTATCTGTTCAGCATGAAGAATAGTGAAGGGTGCTCAAGGGTTCCTGTCATGTTCGTGTAAGACTCAGTTATAGTTCTTGTGCAGATTCTTGTGCATACTCTAGATTCTATACAGATATTCGTGCGGTACTACCATGGTTCGTTGCACCACTAGAAGCTTGGGAAGCTGAGCTTGTTTTTGTGCACTTTTCATGACCGATCCTTCAAACACATTAGTGGAAAGATTTTACGATTATTGTGCCTCTTCTTTTGCAGATGTGGTACCTCTTCGGGCACAGTTCTTTTGAGGTGATTGCGCATGTTCCATACAGCGGACATATCTACGTATGACGTCGTGCACGATCATAGAACCATGACGTAAGCTTCGAAGAATATATCCATAAAAAATATCTCGGAGAAACAATACATACCATCCACAGAACGAATCTGAACATGCAAAGAGTAGTTGTTGCGCCAACTATGTGTTTGTTACACATGATGCATGATGTACTAACAGGGCATGCTGTAAGAGTAGGAGTTAGGTATAGTGTCTGCTGTGCATGCCATGCATGTACAGACTGCACACGCTGTCATGTGTTCATGTTGGACGCGGTCCAAAGGCCGATGACACGTTTCTGTAGGTTCCAGAATATCCACCCTCGAGCTTACTGAGAAGGCGTCCCCTTCACTAGCGGTTATTTTTCAATCAATACATGATCTGGAAATTGGAAAATTAATTTTCAGGAGATGAAGTGTAGGAATATGCAAAATCTCACCAAGTTTCCTCCAATTATTATCCGTCCTTGCAATTATATTTTCTGGTGGTCGCTTCGGACTGGCCAATAGCAAATAATACGATGAAAAGGGTTCTTCCAGTTGAAAATTTACTTCCGGCCCTTCCTGAGGGATGACTTCAAATCACGGGTTACTAATAATGAGGTAATGAGACTAGGTGCCATTCGATGTTGACAAGTGGCTGGTGCCATGGCGTTCGGTTTGTGCCCTTCGATCACTATGTACAGTGCTTTCTGTGGTAACCTTGTGCAGACACCGAACATTATCCCGAAGAGGGTGCTGGGAAGCGCCAACCGTGATGTCAGAGACGTCAACACTCGTAAATTGCCGTCGCTGATGGACCTCGTCGATTGCTTGAAAAGTCTGAAAAATAAGGCTCCGATAGTGGGAGTCTCCTATCTACACGGATTGCGATGATAGCGAAAGACAAGAAGAGATCGAAGACTCCCGAACATTAGAGTTTGAAGTTCGGGGTTTGACAATAGGTGTTCATGCTTGAAGGATTATGATACAGTCATCTGATGATATACAGGTTACAGGCAAAACTGGTGATTCGAAGTTTGAGGGCATCTCGGCCTGCGCCCACTGCATCACGTGGAGAATACGCTTCAGTGCTCCTCAACGAAGCATCTGTGGTCGTTTTTAGGCTCTCATGCCTCACACTTCACAAATCCGATTTGCTGCTACAAACCAACGTTGGGGTGTGGATGACCAAGTGGCCTGGCCAGAGATCCAGAACAGGGAACCGAGATCATCAGGTTCTACAGAGCAGAATCAAACAATACGAGAGGCTCGGCCCGCCGCTCCTGATCGGGCCTGTGAAAGCCCCAAACATGTAAATCATCTCAGATGCTCTAAGTAGGGGAATCTAAGCGATAGTTCTCTACAGATGGTTGTGCACTAAATGCAAGGTTGCGTGGGTTACGAACCTTCATGTAGCAGTCGGAGGGAACTTTTCGAGCTATACACTGCGTGAACAATAGGCCAGAATATGGGAATGTAGAAATCGGAAAATATTATTATAATACACTACTCCGTGCGTTATTTTTCGGTGCTCAACAAGCTAAATCCTATTTGGAAGCATTAAAAAATCTTGTGCTCATTTATAATCAAGACGAGAGCTCACTATGGCTAGAGCAATGGCTAGGACGGCACCAAGGGCTTCATGTGCGATCAACGTATTTTTCGGACGCGAGCAACGAGCGTCTGTAAGGCGCTCCACTATCAGTGTATGAGGCATGGGATGAGGGGATGCCAAGGCATTCCTTCCTACCGTATAGTTCGTGAAATCAATATGCAATGCTCCAGAGAAGCCGTAAATTCGAGTATGCCTATTGTTCTCTGGACTCGTTTATTCTGCCAACAATCGAATCCAACAAATCTTGATTTTCTGGAATACAGCAACCATAGTTGAGGGCTTATCCAGATGTTTTAGATCCCGAGTAGTGCAAGCCGGTGGCAGCGAGTTTTGGGGTGGAGTCTGGACTAGCACTGCGATTGTTGATCCACACCTTTCCTGTCAACCATGCAGGTGGGGCTTCGGTAAGACACCTGATGGAATAGTCTTGGTGCATATTGATTCACTGTTGAAGAGGATGTAGCAAAAAAAAATTGCAGTGGCTTAATAATAACCCTGATCAATCTTCCTACAATCTAGATGGTGTACCTAAACATCTAAATTCGACTATCGACGATATTGAGGTGCGCGCTCCTGCAGCAAATGAAGGGTTCCCGCACCGGCTGCGTCCACATGAAACGTCTTGGCCAGCTCTAATGTTGATCCTGAGGTGCTTGGTTTGGGGTGTGCAATGCAGGGCCTTTGAATGGTGGTGCAAAAGTCCCGTAACTACGGTTGAAATCGGAGGAAAGACCCATGCGAGAATCCTCCTTGGTGGGGGGCCATATGAACCCCCACGGAGCCTTGCACCAGCAGGAGCGGTAGGAGGTCACATAATATGAGGGCCGTCACATAATAACTACGCTCGTCACTGGCTCTACATATCGGACACCTCCCGAAGCTCCTGGCGGCCCACTCGCTCATCTCCTATGCTTCTGTCTTCGATGTCTTCGCCTTTTCTAATTTCCCGAGCCAATTGTTCACACCTCACTTCATCTCCATCTCCAAACTTCACGTCATTACATCTCATCGCTGGAACTTACTGAATTTTTCAGCTCATTTCGTTTCTCCACTTGCTGTACCCATCAATTTTGCACCCCTTCAACTCCGCCGTTCGCTCCTTTGACTTTCACTTCACCACACCGGTTTTCTACTTCTCCACTTGATCTCCAAAACTTTTCAAACTTCTCCAAATCTCTACTTCCCCATGGTTGCGCTCTTAGACCCGCTCCAAGCCGTGGGACCCCAGCCCTCTGTCCGAGCCTGGTTTCCGCACGCCCCACCACACTTCCCCCTCTGTCCTGCATAATGCCCAGCAACCAATTATTGGTAATGAATATATCCTCCTCTCCTTATAGGACATAGCAGTAACTACTTCATTATGCTTTCCCAAACAATCAGAAGTTCCCGCATGGGCTTGAAGGCCTTCTCCGCCGCTGGCGCCATTAGAACCAAGGTATCTCTTCCTGATTTGGACTGGGATTTCGGAGCCTTGGAGCCTCATATCTCTGGTCAAATCAATGAGTTGCATTACACCAAACACCACCAAACCTACGTTACCGGGTACAACACCGCCACGGAACAATTCGCTGAGGCCAAGGCCAAGGGTGAGGTGAAGAAGACCATTGAGTTGCAGAAGAACATAAACTTCCACGGAGGAGGTTACACCAACCATTGCTTGTTCTGGAAGAACTTGGCTCCTACCAGCCAGGGAGGCGGTGAAGCCCCCAGTGCCGACTCCGACTTGGCTAAGAAGATTGCTGAGCAGTACGGCAGCCTCGACAACTTGATTTCCACCACCAATGCCAAGTTGGCTGGAATTCAAGGGTCTGGATGGGCCTTCATCGTCAAGAACAAGGAGAACGGAGGAGCCTTGGACGTGGTCACCACCTACAACCAGGACACCGTGACTGGCCCATTGGTTCCATTGGTTGCCATCGACGCCTGGGAACATGCATACTACTTGCAGTACCAAAACGTCAAGGCCGACTACTTTAACGCTATCTGGAAGGTCATCAACTGGAAGGAGGCCGAGAAAAGATTCTTGGTCAACTAGTTAGACGTTCCGGATGTGATGGCACCTGCAAATATGCTAGTTAGTAGTCGATCCAAGTCAATAGTTCAAATTATCAATATATCAGTCTTTCCAATTTAAACAACCCCATTAAATCTTAGGTTATTCAACCGTTGCATTGGAAGTCCAATTTAACGGTTTCAAATCTGTCTCTATTTTTAAAACAGGTTACACCCTTCCATGCAGTATGGATCAAGAGATTACTAGATCCATGCATGCCAATACCCATTTAGCCCAAGTAGCATCAGGGCGGATTTTGTTCGGGCCGGTAAAGGATCCGATATGAAATTTAGTGATGTCCAAATCAAGATATGTCAATTGGCCGAAAATCATTCCTTCTCATCAGTTTATCGCACCTTTGGAACCATGCCTGGAAGACATGATACGAGATTGGATGTTTCGGATCCAGAACTGTGCAATTTGTGCACTATGGACAAAATAGCTAATCGTACGTTCTTTGGAGGTGATGGGGAGTTAACAACCAAAAGCATGGTATTGAAACCTAATGAAGTATGCGAAAGGATTCAAACAAGACTATTGTTTGGTTCAGCAAAAGAGGTAGGTAGATTCGGGGTGTTCAGTAAGATTGGTACATTAGGATTTCTGGTACAACGGGTAATTGACGTATTGGACTTTAGGTATACTGGATTAAAGGTATATTGGAAGATTTTGGAGATTTTTGTCAAGAATTATAGACATGTATATTCTCCTTTGAAATGGCGCAAGAATTGAAATTGAAGTAGGTAGTATGAATAATCTTGCTAGTTGTAGATTACGATCCAAACATATCTGTCAAATGAATCATCCAGCTTTCAAGATTACTTCAAGATAGCTTCTAAGTTACTTCAGAGCAAATGGAATTTCCTCCCAGGACTTTTGACGACTGTAGCCATGGATTACAGGCTGATATCTGATTATCTCTCTAGGTGGAACTCATTTCTGCTCAACCCTGAAGATTTCTGCTCACTTCCACTCCGTTTCCATTTGCACCCAATTTCGGCCAAAACGCGAAACTAGTGGTATGATCATCGGCAACTGGCCATGCAAATATTTTCGTTATTTTGGTGAATTGCAATTTTTCATCAAATGGGTACCTCTCGTTTACAGCTTTCTGGATGCATGAAGGTTTCGAGTTATTTTAAACAGAGATATTATCAACGAAATTAAAAATTCAAAAGCCAATTCTGTATTCTAGCATTTATTAATAATTATCAAATAATTACAGGCACGATGCATCCTTGGAGGTGGGATGATCATGTCAATAATATTTGGCATTGTGAATATGAAAGCACTTAAGCCCAACTCCCTTAAGCCCTTCAGTGTTTCGACTGCACAGACAAGAAAATAATATGTGTTGTGATACGAGAAAGTAAATGAGTGCTAATGAACATCTTCGATACGGTGAAGATTCGATTCGTCAATAGTTTTCGTTTTCGTGAGCAAATCATGTTGCAGCTCCAGAAGTTGAAATTTGGAAGTTTGGGCTGAGTTGATCAGTTAAGAAAATAGTCAAACCTGAAAATAACAATTTGAATAAATAGTCAAGCAAAAATAAATAGGTGTTCCTGTAGGAGACTCATTTTTGCATTGGGTGGCTGCAAGACAGCCGAGCTGCATTTCCAGCTTACAAATAGAAGCTTTAGTTGGGTCTCTACGCCTGGAGAGTCTCTGAAATGGCTTCGAGAAATGATTGTGACCCTCCAACAAGGCTGAAGCTACACATTTATAGCAAGTCCACCTCGGTCTTTGTGTTGTTCAATGACCGAGAAGTTTGTGAATCTTGGGTACAGAGCATAAGGAACATTGGTGATATTGGGAACAAGTGAAGAATCGGTGATATCGAATGCCACCATATGGTACGCCCTATTGTGAGTGATAATAGGCACGGAGATGTGTATTATTCCCAAGATGTGTACATGTAGCAGTACCTTACTCATGACCATATTCAAAGTATCCATCTACTTAGCTGTGTCTTCACACCGCTGCATGTGTGTACATGTTCTCTCTAGACGCGGGTTTCGGCTAGTTTGACGCAAGCACCACTGGTGGCCTGTCACCATTGTACGCGTGTGTTCTGGTGATAATCAGACGATATGCACTGCCTTTGCTTGATGGTGTGTTCTTCCGTGTAGGTGAAGTATCCGTGAATCCGATATAGCCGATAAAAAGTGTCATAACAGGTGGCTTTTGAAAACTTTTTTGAACCCGACTACTTCCAATACAAGCGATCCGAACCCTGGATAGGACTACGCCAGCCTGAACGGGCTTAATTTAGTCAAAAGCAGTCAAGAGCTTAGGTAGCCTATATTCAGCCTTCGCTTAGCCGAGTGTCAGCCTTAGCTTAGCCGTGTATTCTTAATGCGGAGGGGACACATTGGCGATGATAGTTCAAAGCGTTCAATAATACGATAACTGGAACGCAATAATTCGATGGACAAACGCGATAATCCGTATCGTATGAGTTGTGAACAGCTCGACAACTAAACGACTTGTTGATTGACAATTCGACTTTAATTTTCAATTGACCTGACCCTGATTGCGAACTCACACCGCTACTTACAAACCCGTTATTAATTTCGGTGTCTGCAGACTTGTTCAGCCGTTGGTCGAGCATCTTTCTAGGGCCTGGAATTAGCTGGCAAGAGTGTCGCACCCTGACGCACCTTGGCGCATCTTTGGCACCTTTCAACATTTGCTTCTGCGCTTATGTATCACTGACATACTACGCAGTCACCGCAGGTGATGACTGCATACCGCATCCTGTCATCCTATTTTGCTTCCTTCTTCTCTACATTACCTTACTTACTTTACCTCACTGAGTTCGTTTGAGCTCCAAAATCTCGGTTTCCAATGTGAATGGAGCAGACCACCTTCGCACGTTTGGAGGAAGTAGAAAGGTAGACGAGGGCTGATGGGGGACGTCCAACGTATTGGATTGTTCTTACGTCGCTCGGCTAAAATCATTCGCTTATATGCATGTACTTATGCATGAAGGTTGCACAGAAAAGTCCATGTAAGTGCTCGTAAGGTGCATACATATTGCACACCCACAGACACCGGAGCTGACAGTTTCACCCTAATTAATTTTCCAGTGGTGTGTTTGATGGTTTTTTTATCGGTAGCTAGAAGTATTTGCGCTTATGGCTTTTCATGCAAATGTGACGATATTTGGGGCATGGGGATGGGCTTGGAACTTTGTTGCTTTGGTTTCTCTAGTCACGAAAACTGCGGTATCCGAGGAATCGTGTAGGCCAAATGGCAAGATCGGGAACAAGGCAAAAATCGGAAAGGACCTAGTTGCTCAATTTTTCAATGCCTCGAGTGTAATGTCAAAGGTCCAAATAACCAAACCGAAGAAAACGCCAATACCAAAAGCTCAAAGCCCACATGCCAAACTAGAAGATTATAAGTAAGGACACTACAGCAAAAATATACCTGATATGGTCAAAGATCACCAAACGATCAAGAGCAGGTACATATTTCTTGATCCAACGCACAATTCATCCTCGCCTATACAACACTACTGATCGATTTGGGAACAATTGCACTACAACGGCTGGGGTGAATGCGGTTAGTCACGCCCGTGTGCCAATGTCACTAACATGGTGGGCTGTGATACGGAGTTTGAGATGTACCAATTGGATCAAATGGGTACCTCAGAGGACCTACCAAACCACCTCATGCTGCCAGGCACTGGCAAGGGACCGCCTTCAAGTTGCGACGTCGTACTGGAGAAGCAATAAAGGTCTCCTCAGTTCTGTTACCATCTAGATCATGGTCTAAGCCCTGAGCCTTGTTTGGTAGGTAGTGTGGATTTTGGGGCTCGTACATGAGCCTGTACTTACGGTTGGAGGGGTCTTAACCCTGCTTTTGTGCATAGTTTGTCCGACCACTTAAGCTGAGGTGCAAGAGTTCTGGAATGGAGCAATACATCACCACCCCAGATCCCCTGGAAATGCCTCTAAGGCTCCCTGGAAGACTTAACCTCGGTCCCTTCTGGTTTACCCCTCCTATAAGCCAAAATGCCTAGTTGATGTAAGTGCATGTCGGTTTTCGTAGTAGTGGAGTTGACTTGCTGCTGTACAGGTATGGAGGTTTGATGTGAGGATGTCTGAAGTAGGGATGTTTGATGTGAGGATGTTTGAAGTTAAGAGGTTGAGCTGGTTTTCTGAAGCCATGGGAGCATTGGGAGTTCTGATTTACCCTAGGTTTGCACATTAGGGCCGACGTTAATTTGAATTGGTCACATCAGTCCTTTGGCCACATCCGAAGTAGTAATATGGGCAGCACGGGGCACCCGAACCTCTTGCAAGCCCTTTTATAACTATTTTGGGACAGTTTAGCAGCCTAGTTAAAAGCCCTTTTAGCTTCGTTCTGAGGTCTTCAGGACGAGATGAAAATCATCTGTGAAACTTCAAAACTGGCTAAGCTTGAGCTTAAAGTTCCAATTCTTAATGTGAAGTAATCAAGTCACATATTTCTCAACCCTCGATCTGCAAATGTGAGGTAGGTATTCAAATGTTAAATAAAAAAATGTTCAAGCGTATAGGTGATTTTATACCCAAATGTACAAATATACAAGTGTCCAAAAGTTCAAATGTTCCTATGTTCAAAGTTCAACGTTCAATACTCTACGTTCGAATTTGAAAATTCGAACAATTCGATTTCACCACAATTACTCTCTAAGCTCAAGCATCATTTGATTTCGAAGTCTCCCTACAACCGGAACAAACCCGACTCAACACACCCACCTTTTCACGCCAGAAAAGGTACGATTTAGCAACGAAAGGTGTGATTTGTAAGTATGGGGTGTGATTTGTTACTCTGGTGGTTTGGAGTGTTTCCAATGAAGATCTAGGGGTCACCAGGTTTCTCCGAAAGGGTCCGGGATCGTATGCTACGGTTTTGAAGTGCTCTCCAAAATTGTCATTTAGGTGTATTTGGAGATATCGCCAAGACCAACAGGAAGGCTTGAAGACATTTTATGAATTTATATTTCATTTTTTGGCTACTGAGCTTCCGGCCACTTGACCTCTTGGCCTTTTGGGGGATTTGGCCTCTTGGCTTTGAGGCTTCTGGGCTTTTTGGCTTCTGGACGTCCCACTGTGGTGCCGAGTGAGCATAATAAAATCCGTGGAGATAGGCACCGTATTACGGGACCCACCACACCACCCCCCAAGCCGATCGAACCGGCACACCAGTGGGTTAGGGCAGTTGGCCCCCAATGCCTCGATCTCTCGATCGCCATGTGGTTACAACGTAGGGACGGATATCTATGTCCAACCGTTATTCAATATTGTGTTGCTGGCGGCTTTCTACAGAAACACTTGAGCACCTCCATAGTATAGGAAACTCTGTAGAGCAGGTAATCAACCGTCGCGTTTACGATGGAACATGATTGTTTTAGGTTTCGGCGTCGGCCCCTTGGGTGCGCAAGGTGCAGCAACGATAGTGCGCAAAGCTGCGACTGTGCAGTGTGCCTGCGATTGCGACTGCGACTGCCACCGCGACCGCGACTGCAACCCAGTTAGGCAGTGGTGCCGGTGCGAAGTGTGCAGGTGCCACGGTTGCAGGTGGGGAAGGCGCTCATGTCAAAGGGGGGCAAGTGAGGTGACAACAGCCGGAGTCATCAGATTGCGCATGGTGGAGATGCTGATGAGAAGGGACACCAGCAAATACCGCAAGCTCGAGGGTTCTGCTGGTGCAACTAACGTGGGTGGATTGGGGCTGCCGAAATGGTGCAGTAGTGGGGTGCACGGGCCAGATGCAGGTGGAGGTGTGGAAAAGTATACTATGCAGAACAGGAGCCCTGGGGTAAAGGCCTCCTCTATAGCTGCATGCACGTGATGCAGCGGCGGTGCTTGCGGGTACGAGCCCCGTGCCCTGCATCGGGGAAATATCATATTATTCGACAACACCCTTTCACGATATTCTATTTCCAGCTGCACAATTGTTCACTGCAGTCTAAATGGAAATGTCATCAGCAAGACCCGTCATATGGAACTCGTCCTTCCCGTGCTTCACCGGTGTTCTCCCAGACCCTGTCGGGATTTTATCAACAGAAACAGCAATGAAATGGACCGGTGTTTGGGGTGTCTCGAGTGTTTGAGCCATGCCATGTGGTGAATCACGAGCAATTTGGGACATACCATTTGGTGATTTCTTGATGGCGTCCTCCAGGCAACTTCCGTGGCAATCTACCGAAGTACGACTGTTTAGCTGTACTGTCGGAGTTTGCATATGCAAACCTCAAGCTTTGGTTCACCCTCATATAATTAAGTTGAAGCCGTGGTAGCTCCCAGTCTGGACCGATGGAATTAGAATGACCTGAGTCCAGGCCAATGCACCAACTCCAATATGTTCTCGGGCTCGTGAAAAATGGAAATTATCATGCTGGAGGAGCAAAGCAGGAAAAATGTTGTCCCTGGTAATGATATGCGCTAGAAGGTAATGGTATGTAATAGAAGGTAACATGCGAAGATCCGTCAACGCAATACACTTCTATAGGGCCTACGATCAAATTGCAAAAGAATACAGTATATTGATTTATTCATCTTTCTCTATGTCTATGAATAGTTATTAGGTGCCCGGAAAGTGGGTCTTTGATGCGAGGGAGAAAGAGAGTGCTAGGCTAATTGTTTGGGATCTCAGTGTAGTAACTCTGTAATGCCCTTTTCAATGCTGGCACCAACTTGTCCCAGCGCAAGATCCGCACTTCTTTGTCGAACCCACGAGGTTTTCTGATTTCGTAGCCCATGATTCTTCTGGCCAACTCGACCCGGAAGTCTTGGTTGCTAGGGAACGAGTTGGGGGTGTTACCAGCCAAAGAAGAACTGGAATCGTTCATTCTGGAAGAAATGGGCTTCTTGGACCAGAATGGCACCAAGTTCGACCGCACTCTTCCTCTCTCACGTCTTCTTTCTGCTGGGTCCACCAATTCGGTTCCAATGAGCAATTCCACGATTTCCACCACTTCCACGGAAGTGATGTAGTATTGGTAGCAGCCCCCGTCCGCATCATGCTTAACATACGACTTTTGTGACTTGGATCCCTTGTTTTCGTCGTCACTACTGGAGTCGTATTCGTCATTGGGACGAATGTCGCACTCCAAGCAAGACACCTCCACCACATCGACGTTCTTGGGAGGGGCCAATGTCACGGGGTTCTCGTAGGCACTGCCGACGATGCTGAAGTTGGCAATCAACTTGTTTCCGTCTTGGAAACGCTCGATACGGACGATCCGGCGACGTTCGTCCTTCTCCAGGTGGTTCCATTGTGAGTAGCACACATCTTCCACGGAGGCTCCGTTGATTTGGAGCTCCACTGGGTAGAAGGTGGAGTTGCTGTCTGCAGACTCTTTGGGAGGTTTAGTGGTGCAACCTCCGGCGGAGATGCCTCTGATGACCCGGAAGCGGCGACGGGGTTTTTCCACGGCTCCGGCTGCCATGTCCAATGCCGAGAAGGGCTGGTCGTACTCTTCTTTAATTCTTTGAGGGGACTGGAGTAATGGGGTGGTTTTGGAGGTGTGGTCGTAGGACGACGAGGTGTAGTTGTAGTTGATGGACTGGGGCTGACTCAAGTCCATGTTTATCCCTGGGACTGCGGGAGTATACAGAGGAATCTGGGGCGATGAGTAGTAGTTGCCCGAGCTATTGTTGGAGTACGACAATGCCTGGTTGTCGAAGAAGAGCATGGAGGCGTCGTGGTATGGACGGGAGAGCTCGGGGAAGTGGCTTGCGGTGCTGCTTGGAACACTGCTGACAGGAACAGAGCCTCCGGCCACGGCATTAGCGGTGTAGGAATCGTACTGAGGATCCTGGTGGGGTTGGTGAGGTTGGTGGTTGGCCAAGAGGGCTTGGGAAGCAGCAGGGTAGGCATTGGCCGCAGCCATTGAGGGTGGAGGGTTCAAAAATGCATCATCGAAGCTAGGCTCCTCAAGGTAGTAGGCCCCAGAACCCAAATTGGACTGGGGTTGCTGTTGTTGCGCAGTGGGGTTATAGATGTTGGGGTCGGAGAAGTCGTTGATTTGGTTGATTTCGGAAGCTGGGTCGAACATGTCAAAGCGAGAATAAGGGAAGAAACTGGAAGACGTCGAAGAGAACATATGGAAGAACTTGGTGACGAGGAATGGAGTGTTGGCAATTAGAAGGCACTTACTTCCATGGATTGGAGTGTGCTAGGACGAGGAGTTATAAGCGAATTATGGATGGAGGGAAGGTTGCAGATGATGAAGATGAAAGTTGAAAGTGAAGGCAATGGTGGAGGTTATATAGGATAGGACTGGATGTATATATATAAATAGAAGATGATCTAAGCTAAGGATAAGAGACACAATATGACATAGACACAATCATGCTTGATACGGGAACAGTAAAGAATCACAATATTAAGGTTTTAGGTAGCCAAGTGTGTAAAAAATATTTCTTTCTGTGAACACAGTATAGTAGAGGAGAATAAAAAAATAAAAAACTATGTTCACTTCCCTACCTTTGACTTCTCCCGCTGTCTCCTCCCTCCGAATGCCTAAAAAATATCCAAAATAAAATATCCAAAATAAAAAATACATATTCTGTCACAAATTATAATTGTGCATTAAAAAATACACAAGATATTTCCTAACTTACCCGCATGCGCAATGCACAATACGGGTAGAGCACACGGGACTCCCCAATACCTTTTTTTCCTGAGCCTGTGGGTGGGTTGGCGGGGTGCCGGCTAGTGCTTAAAAGAACTCACTAACAGGGATTTTACCAAATAATAATATTGATTCTTGCTGAGAAAATATCACGTACTATCTCTAAGACGGAGGTGTGATATACCCTCAGTTTCCAGTGCACAAAACAAACCGGCCCAATGCCAAAAAATACAAAGTATATCAAGGTTTTTACAAGGTTCCTTAGTTATGGGGAATCACCTCCAGAAGCTTAAATACGGCTCTACCGTTGACGTAGAAGCACCCATCAACCTTGCGTAACTATAAGGACTTTGCTACGTACCTTCCCTTGCTTTTACGATAATGGGGCTTTACTCCGATCGGGGTAGGGGTCAGCTTTGGAGGCTAGAAGGGCCCAATGAGTCCCTTGGATCCAGCCCTATTGTTCAACACTGGTGAACACCATAGTGAAGTTCGAAATGGACCAATGGGAACATTTATTTCGGAGAAATTGAGTAGATTATGTGGTTTTTCCAGCTTTTTTGGTTACTTGTTTGGAATTGTTCCTTTCAGTTCTCTATTTCGCCGGGATTTTTTGTTGCTTCACCTTTGAGCTTCTTTGCCTTCTTTTCAGCTTCTCTCAATCCTTTAGCTCCTTGAATTCCCTATACATCCTGAACTTCTCCTACTCCTCTTGCCGCAACCTCTATCCCTCTCACTCCTTGTGTATTCTGGCTCTTTCTCTCTTTCGCTCTAACCTAGGGTTCATTCTGTTCCTTGACCTGGCTCTCTGGCATTGTGGCCCGGGCACTCGCTGGATAAAAGGATAGGCCCTATGGAAGAAAAAGAAATTCGGACAATCCAATGCTTCTTCTTCGGTGCGTCGGTTGACATTCACGTCACATGAAAATAACCTCTGAGTTGCGAGTGTCGGTCACTCAGTAGAAACTGCTGCGGCCAGCTTTTTAGGCAATGGACACCATGGGCTTTAGACACGAGACACTAGGATTCAGAGCTGAAAATCGTAGGACTTTCCAGCGTATTTGCACCAGTCTGAATGTTCCTTTTACCCCAAATTCACTCTATTATTAAATATTACCCATTGGCACTAGACTGATCACTCAACTCTCGCTCAACCAGCCGATACGGACCATGATCGGCCTGCATCCGCTCGCATTCTTTTCTTTTGAACATTGATTATGGATTCTTCAGTCCTTTGACTGCCTGATTATACTGTTACTTATTGTTTGACTTCTTTGGGAATAAGGCACCACCAGAATCGAACATCCTCTCATCATCCTCGTCTCATTACATGCTTTGTTCCTAGGCCCGACTCCAGGCATACTGGCCATGCACCTTACATGGGCCGGAATCCGATTGTGCTGCACAGGTCTTATCCCGTCCACGGACCCGTGTGGTCCCGTTTGGAGACGTGCAGCTGCTGTATAACCTCTGGGGCTCTGAGCCTGCGTATAACCGGTGGGCCCGTGTAGGGCCCTAGGTTCCTCTCCGTAACTTGCATGGCCTTGCAAACCTTTGCACACCAACTCCGACAATTGCTTATCACGAGAGTTCCAAGGCTAGGCACCGTCACGGTGCCCAACCAGAGGCCCAAGGCTCATCGAAACCTCACTCTACAAGCACCAGAAACACGCCAAAAAATCCCACCCGTCGCCAAAAACGACGATTCTTCTGATACAGCCCCGTAATTGCGCATTGGTACGGTCGTTGCACCAAAAGCCCCGACCTCGTATCCTATCGCTTCTTCAATACGGCCACATCGTGTGGATATTAGCCGTGTCGATGCGGAAGGACACGACGGAACCTCTAGTCCTATTTGGGCCAGGTGCGCCAGAAACGTGTTCCCGGATCTTCTTATTGCTCGTGACCTGAGACCATCACTCACCAGACCCCGGGTGTGCCGGATCCAAAGCCCAACTCCAAAGCCCAAGGTTCCAGAGTCACAGGGCTGTGGGTCTTTTTGTCAGGGGAGGCTTCAGCCTTGTGGCCGCTGGGGGCGAAAACAGAGGCTCCAGAGGGGCCAGAGTCACCCTATTGGCCGATTGACAGATAACAGTGGGCCAGAGTGACGACCGGAAGTGAGACAGCTCCACGTGACACCCTCGCATTGAAGGACGACTGTGTCCTGTATGCAGGACATCCTTCTTGCCATGGTATACACGAGTAAAACCTCCAACAACAGCAACCGGGAGGGTTCCGGGGAAGCCTCGGTGCTTGTCCCGGGTCAGCAGAGTCGGGCCTCCGCTCCCAAAGCACATAGGCACCTCTCGGACTTGGCTCGTCTCCAGCTACGGTCGCCTACAAACCTCCCGCTCTTCAAACCCCAATTGACCCAATATCCATTTGGAGCACCGCCGACAACCACTTTTAGCGAGCAGAGAAACGAGAACCTGTTTCATTGCCACATGGTTCGCAATGCCAGTCGGTGTAGGTGTCTTGCGTTTGTAGAACTGAGATATCAAGTAGTGAGTCTAAATAGTAATTAGGGTGATATAATCAGAACGTACAATCAAGCCGCCAGAAAATAAATGCGGCATTCACAGCATGTCCGTGGGAGCAGCCACAAAAGACGTTTGACAAGAGTCGAATTAGAGTTTGGGCTGGAACTTATGCTTTTTAGTTACGCGCCCGGACCCTGAGCAAAAGGTATTTTGTGATGACCAAAAAATATTTTCCTTGTCGAATGTTGCATGCATCTGCATTATTCTCGGGGAGGGTACCGTTAACTGGCGCAGCTATACCATCATTTAACTACTAACAATCAATATTTATCGTGCACCTGCTAAGCCCTGTGCTGGGGCAGTCATGGCATCGTCCATGACCTGAGGTTCCTAGACAGCTGTGGGTGGTACCTAGCCGGTTCCTTGAAGCCAGCTAGTCAAAATCGCGGTCACCTGTCGTGACGAGGCCCGCGAGTTCTATTTTTCGGTATGGATTATACCGAGCGTAGGTTGACGAAAATGACGTGGAAAACCCTGAAAATTATCTGTCTATGTATTTTCTCGGTAACGTAGAAGAGCTCGGGTAACGATTGAATTGGGTATGAGCTGGGGAAGGGTTCGGGTTCAAGCTCGAATTCGTTTTATCTCGGGTTCGTCTTGGGGTCTCTCAAGGTGCAATAAATTATGTCCTTGACAATACTAATTGTTGAGCTGAACTGACCCTTTCCTAGTCTAAATGACAAGGTCCCAGGGTGTCGATTGGATGGGATTTCACGTTTGTAATCAATAATGTCCATCTTGAGAGTATCATCTATGAAACATGGTAACATGCGCTCTGGTCCCTGAGTATTGCGCACGATGGCACTCATTTGGTTAGTCTATGACACTATTTTACGATTTCAAATTATCATTCACCTGCGGGAAGGTGGATGAGAAAACGCAAAACTTCCAAAGGGGAACAGAAACGGTGGCTCAACCTTTCACAACTTCTAATTCAAGCTAACTGGCTAACTAATTCGCGCATTTACAGGTGCAAGCAAGGCGTTGGGGACTTCTTCTCCTATTGTTGTACGATTATATGGGGATTGTTTGATATATTTCGTTTGTGCCGTGGAACAGAAGCGTGGGCTTCGATGTGCCAGCAATTGGGGGTGTAGGAAGCAATTTTACTCATTGCTTAGAGCACTATCGCACACATCCAGACTACCATTTCCTTGCAACCCATGCTACTATGCAAAATTTTCAACACTTACCAAGAACAGTGAGGAATGCGCTCGATGGCTCCGGTGCTTCCTTAATCCTGTTCCTTGTTTCTGATTTCTGAGCTCGTTGAGACAAACCATTGCAGAGGTCTGACCTCGGGTTTAGCTCGTTTGGGACCAAGTTGCAACGACCTTTCAGGATCATGAGAAATGGGAAGCGAAGCACCGTGACAGCCATCAAGCGGACATGGCCATGCGCAATACGGATTTAATTGAAATAATAACCTGGCGAATATAATAATAGTCTACGAAAGGGACCCTTGCGAAAGTCCCTGGAAAAAGGAAGGCATCTCAATGTCTGAACCAGGTCTCAGGTGTCTACCTGGCACCCCCCAGGACTGTTTCTGACGTCATAAGATGTGAGAGAAGAAACAACAGCTTTACGCACCTGGCGCAGTCCAATAGTATGACACCGTAAAAGTATCATGACGCACCGAAAATGACATAACATTCTTGAGGGTGTTGATACTCCTGTCATAGGCAGGGGAACTGACACCGACACGGACACTAAACAATAGGGGGAGAAATTGGAGAGTTAGAAGCAAGACAAAGTGAGACATCGGAGACAAGCCTTGCGGTGGCCCCTAGACCACCGCAAGATGGTGGCTGGAGATATGGGCAACTCGATCGTGGACACGCCCACGACTGGAGGTCGCCAACTCTAAGTCATGGTGTGGTGGCGCAGATATTCAAACGAAGCAGATGACTTCGATAACAAGAGCACCAGCAAGAACAGGAACAAGAACAAGAGGAACAAGAGCAAGGCGAAGCTGATGATCCCAGCGGAGCACATGAGCAGCTGCAATCACATGCGTGGAGTTCCGATTTGTGCTTGAACATGTCCAGAAGAGACCGCTTGCGCATAAATACTTACAGAACAAAGGACATAGCATAACCTACATGAAGGCACATAAACCCTGTAGCATGCATGATGCATAGTTATATCTTATATGCATTCTGCAAGTTACATTATGCAACTATCGGGACAATCAATATTTCCTAACAATTGGCCTGGGCATTTAGCTGAAAAATCTAAAAAGCTTAATAGACTGGGCTCTCCCTGTTTGGGACAGATGAAGTGCACAGCTTCTTCCACAAACCTCCGTCTTTTTGCGAATGCTCATGTCCACCCTGTCCGACGCTTCTTCGATTCACCACGCCGCCCTCACTCACTACGGGGTCACTTAAGGTTTGGAATCGCTGCAAAGCTTCGATTTTTTAAAACTTACTACTCCAACCGACACTGTGCGTCGTACATCACAATCTCCCGTGGCCCTCCTAAACATTCACTTTCTGGACCTTCTCCAGCTTGCAGAGCCAGAAATCTCATCACATCGGTATCAAATCTTGACCATCTGATCCTCCTGCGATTGCACCACTTGAATCGAAGGCCTCGCCGCCAAAAAGTCGGCGTCTCATCGGGCTTCGTCACCGCATTTTCGCACCTGTCTCGAATACGCACCGAAGTTTCCTCAGCCTATATGCTCCCTCCGGTTTGACGTCATATTGCAAACCCAAAAATAGAATATGTCAACACCCTGGCCATAACATGGTGGGCTTGACTACCTCCTACTATTAGTTGCACTACGGTGTGGCCTCGGTTGGACCCCAGCACCTCTGTTGATGAACATAATAGAGTTTCCTCGCTTTAAACCATGTGCGCATCTTGTAAGTAGCACCTCGTGGTGGCTCCAGTACGTACCTACACTTGTACAGCTGCACAATTATACATTACCGGTCCAGCACACGGTCGACTGCATGCGTAAGAATAAACAACTAAGCATATAGGCCTGCCTCCATCATCATAACCACAAAATCACAAAAATAGCCATAGCTCTGCTGTGGAACTACCTGACGGGCATGAAAATAAGACAGTTCCAATACTTCCAATTATAGCTCGATGCACCCTTGCTTCTATCGTCTCCCTCCTACATTTTCTCAAATATCTACTGAACTTGCTCCTACTTCACTCCTACTCCCAATCCTACTCCCACTCCTTCTCTCAAGCTTACTCTGCTCTTAAACTTACTCTTACGCTTACTCTACGCTTATATCTTCGGTCAGGAGCATTGTGCACCAAAGTGTCGTGGTGGTGATGACTTCACTCGCCTCGAATCAATGTGAGATCACTGTTCAAGCGGGGGAACCCATCTCACGGCATCCGGCATCATACGTCACTGTCAGGACCATCGCTGTAACAGAATCTCTACCGTGCCTCGAAATCACCACCCAAATATCCAAATTTCAAAGCATTTTTCTAGCTCTAGCGATAAGCTTCACCACTGAGTGGCCCACCCACCCGCTGGATCCGAACCTGAGCTTTACAGCACACTTCTTGGTGCAACCCTCCCTACTGCACTGGGGTAGCTACACAGCTTACCGTGTTTAAGTTCCCATATTTTCGCCTTCCTGGACCGTACTCCAAATATTGTAGCCACTAAGTCCTCCGTGCTACTCTCCAGGTCCTAAATCCTAAGGGTTGCATGCTACTTGCTACTTCCACTTTTCACCTTCTACGTTCCCCTTCTTCTTACCACCTTCTACTTTCTCCTTCTACTTACCACTTTCAACCTGAACTTTTCACCTCGAACTTGTTCTCCCTTCCACTCACATTAACCGTGGTGCGTCCTGGATATCAGTCCCTTGGTCCCTTGCATGGCCAGGAACTGGACCGAGGTCAGACAGTAGCAACTCATTTCCTGAGATATGCCATTGAGGCACTGGTCTGGGTCTAGGTCTAGGTCTGGGTCTGGATCGATATATGCTGTGGTTCTTATTCTTCGCAGTCGTTTCATATGGCCATCGGAAGATCGTTCAGCTGGTGCGATTCAGTGAATCTTGGATTTAAAAGTTGGAATGCCAATTTGAAGAGGCGAAGCTGGTTTCGAAACCTTTGATGGAGATGGATGGTTGTGATTGTTTTGGACTAGTATGATACGGTGTTTGAACTGCTCAGGGTATCTAGCTGTGGGGTTCAAAAGTTTCAGGGTTGAGGGTTTCAGGTGTCGTTTCAGGAAAAAGGCTTCAAGGGATTGAGATTCGATCGAGTACCGTAGAAAGTCGGGCTCAGCAGATTGCGATCAGGGAGGGATCCGTATGTTGGTCTTTGATCTAATCTAGATGGTCTGGATTTAGTGGATCTGGCGAATCTAGTGGATCTTGTATATTTAGTATTTTTAAAATCATTTGGTCAAGAGAATAAATTCCACTTAAAATTTTCAAGCTTTTCATTAGCTCCCACTTTACGGGCTTCACAACGAGACATTGCATCATTTGAGACAGTAGCACGGTGAGATCTCGCGTATTTTCCAAATGAACCCATGAAATTCAATTAAATAATATGGGATATTGTGATCCTCGACTCACTTTTAAGATAAGTTACCTCCAAGATAAGTAGTTTTGTATATTTTTGTCCAGCACCACTGGGAAATTCCACCAAAACCACCCTTCTTTCCTTTTTAAAAGTACCAACTTTTCCATATTTGTTCAACATTTCTTGTTTCCTATTCAACTCACCTCGATTATTCCCCACGTACATTGGTACGTTTTATTTTTTCTAACCGTCCTCTACGGTCTTATTTTATCCTTCTTCCTGTCCCACATCATCTTTCTATCCTGTTTCTTAAAGTATAAATAAATCCATGCTCCTCCAATATTGAATATAATAAAAAATTGCTTATCATAACCTCTCGCCTCAACGTCTCAAAAGTTTATCTATGCAACAAAGCAGGGTAGATGCTCAGGACAGCCCGCTTATTTTCACCGTCACCAACCATAGGTTTTGTAACTTTTTCAATTCTTCGTAACTGCTCTTCGCGGTAGACTTCCCGTGGTTGATAGTGAATATCCCCATGCCGCAATGTGATGTTCCATTTTGCTGTGTACCAAAATAGAAGTCATAATTTTTCCATTGCTCACTATCTACGAGGCTTTGTTATCTCTTCAAAGCCCCATTGCACCATGATACTGTAAGAATGGCACTCGTTGCGCAGCGATAAACCGTCACTTCTCCACTCTGCTATTTCGGAATATCTGCGTACTGCTTTTCGGTATTATCTCGACATATTCATACCTAGCATGGTGGCAGTGCAGACCGCGCCTCTATCTTCTGAACTCAGATCTGTTAAGAAGATATGATCCATGATACGTCATACCGTACTTGACCAATTTGATAATTCTGTACATGGTGGTTTTGCGTGGATCATTCGGCCCACCAAGTCACTGGATACTTTCTCGGTGCTCGAAAAATTCACCTGGTTCTAGTTTCACTAAATGCAACCCACCCGCGAAGAATGGTCTCTTACCAAGCACTCAAGGCCGTGGTCTCAATTAGTCATCTTGTCTTACCGACACATAGAGCGTATTAGCTAAGATGATGCAAATCTGTGGTTGTTCGTAATTTTCAATAACTGTGAGATTCTCGAGGCTCCACCGGAGCACCTCAACACCGAAACCGGTGTGTCATCTTCGGGAAACGAGCCACTTCCATGGAAATCGATTACCTGCGTACTATGGCCGCCGGAAACCTCGACTCGCCCCACTTGTATCTGCACCACCACCGCACTTGAAGTGGTGCCGTATGTTCCAAGGCTCCAACTAATGGACACACTCTGTCAGTGGTAAAAGGCATATTAATACCACCGAACTGGCCCTATGACCCACCAACAAAGGCCCCGCTTGTTGTCTTTGATCCCAGCTCCTCCTTATCGAATTCCCCACATCCTGAAGCTATCAACATTGGGCTTCGTTCTCGGAAAAGAATGGGCTCACAAGGTTTACTCCTGTATGTAGCGGGGTGGCCGGTCATTGGAGCCGTGGATATAGTCATTTCGCGGGTTACACAACCCCAACCCCATCAACAACAGCGAGGGGTCTTATTCGATTGCATTAGATACTTTTTGTGGAGAAAAGGCCCCAGCTTGAGTCCCAGCATTGCCCACTAGTATGCCTGGTCTAATCGCCCAGCTCTTGGACCCTTCAAAATCGCTGATCTCTAATGACAGGGTCTATGACATCGTGCAGATCCCATCTGTCAAACTCGCAGGTCGAGGGCCGGGTGTCGCACGCGACATTTATGACTTATCAGTCCCATAGGCCGGATGCGGCCAAATGGGTGTTTCCATGGTTCGTAATTCTGGTGAGTTCCCAACCTATGGCCGGTGCCGTACCACAAGCGGAGCTTATCAACGAAATTAGCCTTCATACGCGTAGATAGAGCTTGCCCTAGGTCTTGGCCAATCGTTGGCCCCACAGTAGTAGGTTATAGTCCCGTTGGATATTTCCAATAGTCCAGGGCCGTTCAGGGCCTTATTTTTTGAAGGGTTCCCCGTCGATTTTTTCCCGGTGCCGCTAAGCGCAATAGGCACATTTTTTATGGGCCAAATCGCCTTACTAGGAAAGAAATTACTATCGGTGAAATGCGCCTGTCCGTTATCAATAATTAGTTGGACACAGAACTATGGCTGCATATATAAATAGGCTGAGTTGCCGAAAGTTCCTACGTTTTCAAGGACACCATGAACAAAATTAAAGCTGTGCTAGCTTCAAAATCGGTGGACGAGTTCACCGAAACGAAGAAGCCAGACTCTGAGTCTGGACATGAGTTCTTTCCTGCTGAGTTAGTCGTTTCCAAATCCCAAGAATTTGACCCTGTAACTTCTAGACTTGCAGACGATATCATTCACGATGATTATGCCGCCATAGCTGTCGAGGACGACTCTCCATACCCGGAAGTTCGTGCTTCGGTTCTTTCCACCGATGACCCCACCATTCCACAAAATACGCTTCGTATGTGGGTCATAGGAATGATCTTGACCACACTTGGATGTGGAATGAACCTTTTGTTCTCTTTCCACAGTCCGTCCTTCAGTATCACCACCTATGTGACGTCTATTTTGGCATGGCCCATGGGTAAGTTGTGGCACCGCTTCATGCCTAATGTCAAAATTTTTGGTATGCCTCTTAATCCTGGTCCTTTTAACCTCAAAGAACACACCATCATCACAATTATGGCCAACGTCTCCTTCGGAGGTGGTGCTGCTTACGTTACAGATATTTTGATTGCCCAAAACAGATTCTATAGTTCTGATTTTGGGTGGGGTTTCGACATTATTGCCATTTGGTCCACTCAGTGTATTGGTTTCGCATTGGGAGGTATCTCCAGAAGAATCTTGGTGGAACCTGCCAGTGCTATCTGGCCAGCCAACTTGGTCACCGCCACTTTCTTGACCAACATGCATGTCAACGAGAACCACCCTGCCAACGGATGGAAGATCTCCCGTCTTTTGTTCTTTTTCGCCGTCTTCTTGGGCTCCTTCTTATACTACTGGTTCCCGGGCTTCATTTTCCCAGCCTTGTCGACGTTTTCGTGGATCACCTGGATCAGGCCAAACAACGTAGTGATCAACCAGATCTTCGGGTGCAGTACCGGAATCGGTATGTTCCCCAACATGATAGCCTTGGACTGGAACCAAATTGCCGGATACGTTGGGTCCCCTTTGATTCCTCCCGCAAGCACCATAGCCACCATTTTTGCATCTATTGTAATGATGTTCTGGGTTATCACTCCTGCCCTTTCATTCACCAACACCTGGTATGGAGACTACTTGCCCATTTCGTCCTCCAGCTCCTATGATCGTTTCCAAAAGCCATACGTGGTGAAAAAGATCATCGACCAAGCCACTTTGTCTTTCGACCACGAAGCGTACCTGAACTACTCGCCGCTTTTCATGCCCACCACCTATGCCTTGTCTTTCGGTTTATCTTTCGCATCCATCACTGCCACAGTTACCCACACCATCTGTTTCCACGGCCGTGAAATCATAGACCAGTTCAGACTTCGTGAGAAGCCCGATGTGCACCAGAGATTGATGAAGTCGTACAAGAACGTCCCAGAATGGTGGTTTGGAATCGTTTTCCTCGTGTTCTTTGCTTTGTCTATTGTCACCATCCGTGTGTGGAACACAGAAATGCCGGTTTGGCTCTTGGTGGTCGCTTTGGTGATCGCCATTGTGTTCTTGTTCCCCATTGGAATCATTGCAGCCAGAACAAATATCACCGTAGGTTTGAATGTCATCACAGAGTTCCTTGTTGGTTACATGCTTCCAGGTAAGCCCATCGCCATGATGTTCTTCAAGACATTTGGTTACATCACCAACTACCAGGCCGTGACCTTCGTTCAGGACATGAAGTTGGGCCACTACATGAAAGTGGCTCCCCGTCTCTTGTTCACTGCCCAATTCGCAGCCACCATTTGGGGCTCTTTGGTGCAGGTGGCCGTGTTGAAATGGGCCTATGGCACTATTGAGGACTTGTGTGAGCCGGACCAAAAGAGCGGGTACACTTGTCCCAACGGACGTGTTTTCTTCAATTCATCCATCATCTGGGGAGTCATTGGACCCCAGAGGATGTTCTCTCCGGGCCAGACATACTACAACTTGTTGTTCTTCTTCATTCTTGGTGCAGGTCTTCCGGTAGTTTCATGGCTCATTTTGAAGAAATGGCCCAACTCGTTGATCAGATGGCTCAACTGGCCGGTGTTCTTTTCTGGTTCTGGGTTCATTCCTCCAGCCACTCCATACAACTATGGATCGTACTGTTTCGTGGGTTTGTTGTTCGGATGGTTCATCAAGAGAAAGTGGTTCCACTGGTGGACCAAGTACAACTACTCGTTGTCTGCCGGTATGGATATCGGATTGGCTTGGTCCATGTTGCTCATTTTCTTGTGCTTGAACTTGACAAACACAGAAATGCCCAGTTGGTGGGGTGTGAGTGTAACTGCCAACACCCTCGACTCCGCGGGCCAGGCCATTCGGAAAGTATTGCCCAAGGGAGAGGCCTTTGGACCCAGTTCGTGGTAGTTAATAGTGTAATGAGCACGATGTAATAGTAATCAGGATAGGTGTAAGAATGGAGTGCTGAACTTCCCCCCTTTTTTTAGTGTGTTTTCTGATATGGAAGATTCCCTGTGCATATCTCACTTCTTATCTTTGCAGGAATACCGTAGATAGTGGTATTGGCTAACATGACATCTCTCTTCCTAACACATGAGATCTTGTACCCAACTCCATCTCTGTAAGCGGCCTCGATTTTATTCTTTGATCTCTTTGGCTGTTATCTAAATCCAGATCTGAGGGCGAACGACCACCACCTCTTCGATATTAGTGGCCCTGCTCACTGTTGACGTCCCCAGATACGACATTTTTGACATAAAGTGTAAGTGCAATGAGCCATCACGCCTTGTAGGATCTTTATAGCATCATGTCCCTTCAACCCCGTTTACAAGTCGTTGGGGCGAGCTT
This sequence comes from Suhomyces terraborum, assembly GCA_030582495.1. Taxonomy (NCBI): domain Eukaryota; kingdom Fungi; phylum Ascomycota; class Pichiomycetes; order Serinales; family Debaryomycetaceae; genus Suhomyces; species Suhomyces terraborum. The sequence continues at coordinate 2,243 of JAKTXJ010000047.1, read as the reverse complement.
CTAGCTTTATATATAAGCTCTCCTTTGCAACTACCACATTTTGGGCGCCGTGCCGGGAAGTTATCTGCATTTCCAGGCACCGATATCGTATAACCCACCCGCACCACGGATCGGCCCCAGGCGTATGGTGCGTAAATGGTGCGTACAAGATACATAAGGCGCATATTGTACAGCCTAATTGGACGGTGCTACACAAATTGTCCTGGAATTGAAGATAAGAGCCTCGCCAAAACTGAGCAAAACCGAGCGGTACACCTATTTTCGGGACAGTATTGACGAACGGTGTTTCTGTAGGGAAAACTTGGGTTTTTTTAGGGTGAATCCGATGTCTTCTGGTGGCCTTAAGGAGGGTTTCTGGTTGTGGTGCCGTTTTTACTATACTGTGTGTTCGGGATATGCACTGATGTGCATATATAATATAAGATACAAACGATGAGAGCTGGAGATATATGATAATTGACCATGTGGGAAAGTGGAGTTGATTCAGAGAGAGATGAAGTGATGAAGAGAAGTAAGAAGGAGAAAAGAAAAGACCTACAAGACTTGAAATAGAGTGGAGTGTTTGGGTCATGAAGGAAGTGGATTGTGCGATTCAAGGTGACGGGATAAGAGAATGGGTTTTATAGTGTTACAGCCAGGAGTTACTTCGTGTCATATATCAGCGAACTGGTGCCTTTGAAGTACGGCTTTTCCAAACTGAAATACGCTAAGGTAGCATCGTCTGAGGTTAAATTCTTTGGAGTACTATCGTATCTATTCTTTCGTTGCATTGAAAACACTGAAATTCCACTATCTGCTCGTTTATCAGCTTCTCCGTTCAATATCCTTCACAGTCTCTATCTAGTTCTCGTCACTTTTCTTTTGACGAATCGTTGACTATGATCCTTCGCTTGGGCCCTGCTTTTCGCTCATTTTATCCTTTCTTCCCTTCTTCTCTCCATCCTTTATCATCACCAAATTCCTCTATATCTCGTACTCTTTTCTACACTCCATTTTCCACTGTAATCATGTTCTGTCTATTTTGCCCTTTACGGTTCTCTCCCTTATCCTTCTCTTATCTCCTTCCCCACCTCCTCTCCGCTTTCCTCTTTCATCCCCCTTCCTTCGCTACACTCCTGTCATCTACTCTGCTCAATGCGCTCATATATTTCTCAATTCTTCTTATACTTACCGTAGTAACGGTTGAACAAGAACCCGTCGGCCAAAATCAACCCCGTGATCACAGAAGCATGGATCAAAACCACCAGCTTGCTCTCGGTGTTGATTCTCTTTCTTTCCAACCAAGCAAAGTAGCCGGCCACCGCCCCGGAAACTCCAACCACGAGCTGGGTCACCACCACTGGGTTCTTCAATTCTTCTGCCACACGTACCAAGGCGTCGCTTGGGCACGCAGACGATGACGGCGAGTGCTCGGAATGCACTTGGGAAAAGTATGACGACACTTCAGCCGCACCGTTCTTGATGGAGGCCACGAGCTTGTTCCAGTACGATTGGCCCTGCTTCTCCAACTCCTCGAGCTCCTTGCTGATCTTGCGAGCCTTGTCCTTGTTGTTCTCGATGGTTTCTTTGGCGGCCTCGTTGGCCTGTCTCTTCAAGTGCTCGAACTCGTCTTGGGGCACGGTCTCGACGCTTCCTGAGGGGTCGGACGTCTTCTTGACCTGTGGGGGGGTGGGCAACTTGGAGGCTCCGGTGGGGCCTGAGGAGGCAGCGGCTTCGGCGTATGACATGTTGTGGGCCAATTGGATGTGGGGGCAGGAACAATCACGTATCAGAGACTGTGAGTACCAGATATGAGAATTTTCAGATATCAATGCTCAGCGTAGCAGCAAATAGACGTATCAGCTATCAATGCTCGGCTTATCAGCAAATAGACGTATCAACTATCAGTATCAACGCTCAACTAAGGCACACGATCAACGGCTCGTGTCAATGTATGTATCGATGGAATGTATAAATGAAGGACCCAAACACTTGTAGGAGTATCTGGAAACAAGTCTGCTTCGGTTGTTAGTGTATTTATTTGAAACTCCCGACTTCCTGGGGCAGGGGGCGGTTTTATAGCGCTTGGTGTTGCTCCTTAAGTGGCGGCCGAATGAGTATGCACAGTATTCCAGTTTAGATTGCTACCGGAAGCAGCAATACACCGGAGATTACTGTTGCCTAGGGAGAACCGATGGAGAACACGGCCGGTTCTGGGGTCCGGGGGTGGTGTCCGGGGGGTGGTCCGGGGGTGGCCAAGGAAG